>OVAF01000686.1:0-33735 GCA_900406245.1 Odontarrhena argentea | reverse complement strand
AAATTTGTATTATAATATAAGTTTTAAAGAGTTGTTCATATGTTTTTCAATTAGTGAATAAATATAATAACAAAGTAAATAGAGGGACTAATAAATAAATTTACAAATTTTAGGGACACGTGGCAACTTCTCAGAGCTAGTTGAGAAGGAACCCTACTTTATTATATAAGATTAAATTAAACTTAATTTAGTTCACAGGACAAATAATGGGATCTTATTGAATTATTTTAAGATGTCATTAGCCTATTGGAGATGGATCCTACACAACTTTAGTCAATAATTTAAAGAAAACAATCTCATCTACAAATAACTTTATTCTTGATTGTATATTTTTGTTGTATACTCTTATAATTGTGTCTTTTTTTTTTTGTTATAATTTCTTTGTAAAATATATTTACATTTTGTTAGTATGCTATAAGCTTTAAAATTCAATTGTAAATTGGAAGTCCTAATCTTAAATACAAATTTTGATGTATATCAAACTGGTGTTTACCCCAATTTGAAGTCTACTCTTATTTAATTTAGGCGTATGTTAAATGAAAAACAAATTATGTGACATCCTTTCATATGACATGTAATGCCACATGTAAATCATACAAAATCCCTAATTTTTCACAATTTTTTTTCTCTGAAGATTTCGTGGGAAATTCTCTCAATCACATATCTTCGAATAGATCTTAATCAATACAAAAACAAAAATGGTTCATTGTCCGATTCCTAACAATAGGTTCTTTTCATTTTTGCAAAACGGCTTAGAAATTGAAAAGTTAGATTTCAATTGTTTTCCCTAAAAACTTCTTATCTCGTTGTTATTGTTTGTTACCATCGGTACAAACGACATGTTAGGGTGATTATTATGTAGCTATATGTATTTATGATGATTGTTAGGAGTTTATATTGTGAATTCCGTAATACTATTTTGTTCTAGTTTTTATGTGTTTGTGTTTTGATGTGATGATTGTTGTCAAGAAGCATGCCGAACCCATGGTCATATGTCATTTGCAACTATAAACATGAAAATTTTAGGTTAAGCAGTCAAACTTTTTCTTCAGATTTGGGAAGAAGGTGAACGATTTCTTCAGATTTGAGATTTCTTAGATAATTCTCTTTTTTTACCGATTCACGTTTCCCTTTGTTTCATTGAACGAGAGTTATATTTTATCAATCGTAACATTCTGTTGGAATGGAAAGTTCAGTTTCCACATCTTTTGGATTTGGTTTTTGTTATATTCTTATGTTTCATTGTTGTAGTATAATGATGATTCGGTCATTCAGTAAAGAGGTTTGTTTCCTTTGCATAAGAATATATATCGACCACAGTGAGATTCGTATATTTTTTTGTGTAAATTTTCTTTACATATCCTTTATAAAATCAGTAAATTCATGTATTTACCATTTACAAATAATTACCATAAAGATGTTATCGGGAATTCATCTAGATCATGCAACAGAATGTGAAGCGCTCCCTCTTTTTCCTGTGGAGACATTCGAGTAGCTTTGTTTTTCTAATCTCAAAGAGAATTGCCACAACAACATCAACTTTTTTTAAACCCTCTTATATAAGAGTCCAATTCGTTGAACTCTCCGGCCAAAAACTTTTGTCAGAAGTAAGACAGATTGAGATAGATTCCAGATTCACTCTCCAACCTGTGTGAAGTTTTTTTAAGTTCTTCTTCCTCAAGATACTGAAGTATCATTCTATTAATTTCATTAGTCGGCGCCATACTTGTTCTTCAATGGCTTACTTCGACAGGGACGACTTGGATAGGAATCAAGATATTTTCGACGATTCGATTAGAGAGATGACTAGGGTTTCTTCGAAAGAGATGAGAGAATGCGATTGATTTCCCATAAAGATGTTATCATTTGAACTTTTCAAAACTAATTAAACATAATGTGATTTTCATTGTTTACTTTTTCATATGAAGAGAATCAATTTAACACAACAAACATATTTGACAAACATATACATTGAACTCTAGATAATATTTTGTTGTACTTATTTTGCATCTAATTGATGAATATATTTCTAGACAATAAAATGGCTTAAAATTCTTTTTAGTTTTAGTTTTCACATACATGAATGTCAAATATTACCTAAAAAGTATACATGAACTCATTCTGTTATTGCATTAATAAAAAAATTGTATGCAAATGTTGTAAAAAATACACGATGGTCAATAGAATTTTGAATTATAACTATATAAAATGTGTCAGTATAGGTGTAAGAAACTAGTCATTCTGCAGTTGAGGAAAAAATGTAAAGAATAAAACAACTGGACCATCATATTTTTGTTATATGGTTAATGGTTCAATGGTTGGTTATGATTAGAGGCAAACATCAGATTACATGGGCCTAGCTTATTTTAGGTTACAAAGAAAAGAGGGCCCAAAAAGGCTCAGATCTAGCTTATTTGTTTTCTTTCTTCCTTCATAACATTTGATTTGATTACTGATTCTAGAGTTTGTAAGAGGTGGTATCGCACATAAGAAGAAAATTGTGATAACTTTTAATAGATTGAAACTTTTATTACTGTGAAAGACTCAAACTCTCTTTCGCCTTAACAATGTCAGTTCAAGTTCTGATTCTTGGAAGAAGATGATCGGATCAAAAGTACAACAGAGATTACAACAGGCGCGAATATAATGAAGAGGGCTAGAGTGAGATTAGGCCTTGTGATCTCTGGTAGCAAAACGCTGCCGTATTTGATTATAGCTGCGCCTGCTACAGAACCAACTCCAATCTTCAACAAATAGTTCAAGTCCTCCTGTATTTTATCAAAGAGATCCAAAATGAGGACTTATTTGTACTTTTAAATTATTTGAGTCCAAAACTTAAATAATAACATTACCTTTTTCTAGTCTAATTCGAAAGTCAGGGGACGATTTTATAGTTTTGAATTCTTTTGAGCCCTCATAAAACAAAACAAAACAAAAAGCTCTGCTTTTTCAGTCCACAGAACTGACCTGAGTTCCTCGATCATTATCGGTTTGTTGTTCCGACCGCTGATCCGAAGCTGTGACGTGAAATGACGGTTTTGTCCCTGGATTGGGTGTGGAATTTCGGAAAACGGTGACGAATTTGACACTACTCATGGTCTTCTTCTTCGTGGGACCAAAGCTCCGGTGAACAGAGCTCGAGCGAGAGAGCCTCGGAGCTCCTATCGCCATGCCAGAGAAGAACACAGTACTTGACATCTCTCTCTTTGTCTCTAAAGTTGCCGTTTTGTTCGTTCACGAAGTCTTGTCAATGGCGTGAAGCCGTGAACTGAGGATAAGGGAGACACACGATACTCTACATAAACAAACACAGCTCATGTTTTTGCTTCTTGAAACTTTAAAAACGCGTCTAAAACGCAAAAGCAGCCACGTCTGCGTTTTCACGCACTCTCATAACAACAAAATGAAAATTTTGGAGATTCAGTAACAAAAGTGTATTACAAGGTAACAAGAGGGATTCATTGTTGACAAAAAAAAAAAAAGAGGGATTCATTTTGTTTATTACAGTGTGTATGTATGTGTAAAAGGTAATATTTCACTGAAACAACCTGATCAAATTCATCATTTCTCAAGGATCTTGCTCAGAACTGTACTTGATAGATCAACACTTTCTTCTTGCTCTTCTTTTTCATCTTCGGAGCCTCCGGCTTGTCTGACTGATACTCCGTGTCCGGACAAAGAGCAACGAAGAACAGAGTGTATCTGCTTTCTTAATTTGGCGTTATCAATCAGCACCTCTGTTAGCATCTTCCTTACTACATCATCTGTTTCACGATGTTCATCTGATGTTGTTGTCTTCACTTCTTCTGAGATAAGCTGCGTCTGTTTAGAGCACAAGAATTATTCAGGTTCCATGTTATAACTATCCGTATGGAAAACATTGATTTTTGTGTCTTAACAAGAACTCAGCAATGAAAGTATAATTGATAGAACCCACCTCGGCAATTAGAAGACCTATTCGGTTATCAGATGTTGCTAGTAGATCGATGGCCTCAGATATAGATGATGAATCTATGATTAATTTACTGTCCTCTTCAATGTGGAACATGACATTGCACTCTTGAAGCCGATTCTGTAGAATATCACACTCATGCAGCAACTTCTTGTTGGCAGTTTGTGCAGTTTCTTCTCTATCCTTCTCCCGTTGAACTATTCTCTGAAAATTGCATAACATTTGAGCGTTAAAACTGAGGGATTTTCCCATTGTTCAAAAAAGATATTACAGAATCGACACACATGAATAAGTCTCCTGCAAAGAGTGCATTACCTCCATTTCCAGTTTTTCTTTCATCGTGCGGCTAAGCTCTTGTTTTAAGTCTGATTGGGTAGTCCGGAGAGACTTGACCTCTTTGACGAGGACCTTCAGTTCTGCTTTCGATTTGACTTCCAGTTCTTCATGTTCCTTAAGCAAATTCTCAAAATTTTCTCTTAGATCCTCGATCTGCCGCAGCAGCATTTGATTTTCTTGAACAAGTGACTGATTTGTAGTCTCGACATGTGCTTTCTCGTCCTGTACGCCAAATATGAAAAGCAACTATCACTGAATGCAACTGAAATATTTATGAGAGAAACTAAAAAAAACACATACCTTTATAGAGTTCAACAACGACTCCATCTCCATGCATTGCTTGCGAAGTTCCTCCATATCCCACTGAATTTGAGTGTATCTTTCCTTTTCCCTCACAACTGTCAGTTCCATGCCTTGCTTGCAGCTCTCTCGAGTTGTTTCAAGTTCAACTTCTAAATCTTTTACCTACAACACCAATCCCACAAATCAACATATGTCATCCATTCCCATACCAATCACAAGCAAGATGGCATGCATAAAAGACAATCGTGACAGTGATCATTTCTCTTTATTAAAGCAAAATAAGACACCGAAATAATGGACGAAAAGGTGAGAGGATTAAAAATTCATGTAATGATGTGCACACCTTTGTTGACAAAAATTGCCGAACAGCTAACTCCTGATTAAGCCTTGAGATAAGATCTTCCGTGTCAGCTTTTGCTGTTTCCAGTCTATGCTTTAACGTATCAATGACCCTCTTTAATTTATGTCTCTCCTCAGACTGAAACACAATAGCCAGAACCTTCTCAGTCTCAGCGTTTTCACCAACTGCACCATCCATGTTTCCATGGCCTTCATTATGAATATCCATAGAGCCTTGGTTAACTAAATCAGGTTCCCCAGAAACTGACGCCTCACTTTCAATTCGAAACTTTCTATCACTTCCATCCAACCTTTGAAATCCGACTTCACTGGAAATGTTCTCTCCGGTTATAGCACCAGTTTCTGCAGCTCCATCAGTTCTGGAAAGACTGTCTACTTTGTCCTGAAAAGGGCTCTTATCAAGAAGTCCATACTCTGTGATTAATTCATGCCAATCAGTCAAATTATCTACGGAAGTTGATTTTCTTGAAGTAAGAGTCTTGAGACTGGCTTCGTCATGCTTCACCGTTGATGATTCAGATGTCTCATCAACTGAATCATTGACATGGTCCATGGTAACTGATGAGCAACCAGGGTCGTCCCCAGAGGTATCTTCATTTTCCTGATATTCATCATTGAAATCTGAAGAGAGAAAAGAGTACAAAACAAATTAGTACATAGGCACATAACATGAAAAATCTACTGAAAAAAATACAGAATCAAGTTCCTCAAACGTTGTACAAATATAAAGGGTTGACAGATAATAAAAATCCACTTCCTCTACATGTTAATTTTACTAGCAAAAGAAAAAGCAGAAGAAACAGAAGAGCACATACAAGACCTGACCGCAGCTTCTAGCTCAAGAAATGTTGCTATCAGAGCACTTCTGGATATATCGATATCCGACAACAGTCTATTCATCCAATCTTCCAGAGAGCACCTCCTCTGCAATGGACTACACATTGAGAATATTTTTGCTGTTACTAATCTTAAGACTCGAGAGAATCGTTATCTACCTCTTCCAAAAGTGTCTGGTTTTTCATTCTCAGAATCTTCTTTGGAGGTGCCTGGGGTAAACTTTTCTTCACAAACTCCTTTTTGATCTGAAAAACAGATTTTTAAATTTAAAACGTCGTAACTCGATGACAATGAATATCAAATATAAAGAAGTATGGCATGGTTTCTACTCTCCTCCCATACAGAAACAAATGATCAAAATCCAGAACAGAGAAAGTGGCACTGAGGAAAGAAAGTACTCACAGATGAGTATAATTCCAGGAAATCATTGAATCTTCTAAGTATCAGCCTAACGGAAGTGATTCCCTCAGGAGATTGAATCGCCACTTGCACTCTATAAAACTGGTAATGACGAAAGTAAAAGCTAAGAAAAACCTGGAAAATTATGAATGTTTCTAGCATATGATATAGGTGCAAGTTCATTCATAATAAATCTTGCAAAATCAGTTATGTAATTTTAGTCATTAGAATAGATGTAACCTCTAAAGAAAAGAACTAACCACGAAATAATAAGATAAAATGAGTATATTAACAATTTTGTACGAAAGAAATAGCTATGCGTTAAGAAAATACACACCACGGCAGGATCTGAAACAGTTGATTTGGGAAGGTCAACCCAAGAGGGCACAGTGACGCAGTAACTCCAACCAGTTCGAGGATCATGTGGCCAAACACTGTTCCTTCCTTCCTACAGTTAACAACAACGTCCAAACAAAAAACTTCAAAAACACAAAACTATGGAAACCAAGACCTACACTACATATGTCTATATTTTTAAAAGGTAAACTCAAATCAAAGAATGCTTAAGTTTAAGCAAAATTAGCAAAACTTATGTCATGAACCTATTCAACAGAACAAGAAAGACTTCTTATTCAATGTACTACAGATGTTTATAAGCACACGAATTGGAATACAAAATCACCTAAATGTGAAAAAAAAAACATTTCTTTGAAGGATATAGTGAAGCAATCTTCCAAATATTCAAGTAGTGATGAACAAAACAGATCAGTACCATTTACAAATGTAGCTCCCAACATTCTAAGAGACCAGAGTAAGAAACTAAGTTCCAATACACCAAGCATCTCAAAGGATTAGAACCAATCAAATGAATTCAAATATGGCAAAAAAAAGTGGAGAAGAAACAAACCCATTGACGAGGAGGAGCACTCCAATCCATCCCCAGGGGCAACGGAGACTTCCCGTCATGTCGATGCACTGGAGACACTTCTCCGCCAATAGCACTGCCGCGACTGTAACTGATATTGCGGACATCAAAATCGTCGTCCTCCTCATGGAAGAAAGGTCCACGAGGCGAGAGGAACCGGTGAGATAGCGTCTCCCCGAATGGACCAGAGACATCGTAATTGAAATCGAGCAAAGAGAGATCGTGTCCGTACATAGCCATACTCTCTTTGATTCCTCTTCTCTTCTGATCAATCAAACCTCCGTTTTTGTGCTTCTTCTTCCTCCACCCACCGAGTCAAAACGATGCGTTTTACTTCCTTCGATTTAAGTAAGTTAATAAATTAATTAATTGTTATCCCTTGAACACAAGTGTCGCTAAGGTCTAGTGGTTTGACTGGTGGTTGAACTTTGGGTTTGAAAGAACCCGAGTTCGAACCAGAGCGCAAAAGAGCGGTGAAGATAAAACAATTTAAGTGTTGGCTTAGTCCTTCACTGTCGTCCTGACTAACCTTGACGATAGCAAGTGCCGTCCGAGCTCTGTTTTTTTTTTTTTTTTTCATGTTTCTGCGAAATGCAGTCAACACAACTAAATCATCAATCTTTAAGGTGTTGTTCATGTCAACGATCACAGAATCGTTATCCAATGATTATTATCACAACTCTCACTTCATCTCCATTCTTGGAGTCTGTAAGACGACGGACCAATTCAAGCAGCTTCACTCCCATAGCATTACCACAGGTCTAGCAACAAACCCATCAATCCAAAAAAAGCTTTTTGTGATTTGTGCGCGATTAGGTGGCGAATTGGGTTATGCATGTAAATTGTTTGTGAAAATGCCTGAACGAGATTTGGTTCTGTGGAACAATATGATTAGGAGTTGGTCAAGAGTGGGTTGTGATAGTGAAGGGGTTGGTTTGTATTTGGGTATGTTGAAGGAAGGTGTGACTCCGGATAGTTACACGTTTCCTTTCTTGTTGAATGGTCTTAAGCGGGATGGAGGGTTAGCTTGTGGTAAGAAGCTGCATTGCCATGTTGTGAAATTTGGGTTAGGTTGTAATTTATATGTACAGAATGCTCTTGTGCAAATGTACTCTTTGTGTGGACTGATGGACATGGCTCGTGGGGTTTTCGACAGGAGATGTAAAGAGGATGTGTTTTCGTGGAACTTGATGATCTCTGGGTATAATAGGATGAAACAGTATGAAGAAAGTATGGCACTTTTTGAAAAGATGGAGAGAAAGTTGATTTTCCCGACTTCTGTTACCTTACTTCTTGTTCTCTCTGCTTGCTCTAAGGTAAGGGATAAAGATCTTTGTAGGAGGGTCCATGGGTATGTTAGTGAGTGTATGACGGAACCTAGTTTGAAATTGGAGAATGCTCTGGTCAATGCATATGCTGCGTGTGGGGAAATGGATATAGCGGTAAGGATTTTCGAGAGTATGAAGACAAAGGATGTGATTTCATGGACGTCCATTGTGAAAGGTTTTGTTGAGATGGGGGATCTGGAGTTGGCAAGGAGATATTTTGATCAGATGCCAGTGAGAGACAGAATTTCGTGGACTATTATGATTGATGGTTACCTACGAGCTGACTGCTATAATGAATCTCTGGAACTTTTTCGTGAGATGCAAAATGCAGGCATGATACCCGATGAATTCACCATGGTTAGTGTTCTCACAGCTTGTGCTCATCTGGGTGCCTTGGAGATAGGTGAATGGGTGAAGACATACATAGACAAAAAGAAGATCAAACACGATGTTGTTGTAGGGAATGCATTGATTGATATGTATTTCAAATGTGGATGTTCTGATAAAGCACAAAAGGTTTTCAATGAAATGAGTCAGAGGGATAAATTCACATGGACAGCCATGGTTGTTGGTCTTGCCAACAATGGACAAGGTCAAGAGGCCATTGATTTTTTCTTTCAAATGCAAGACATGTCAATACACCCAGATGATATTACTTACCTTGGTGTCCTCTCTGCTTGTACTCATAGTGGTATGGTAGAGCAAGCAAGGAAAATTTTCAGCCAGATGAAAAATGACCATAGAATTGGGCTGAGTTTAGCACATTATGGATGTATGGTTGACCTGCTTGGTCGAGCTGGGTATGTAAAGGAAGCGTATGAGATAATAAGTAATATGCCAATTAATCCAAACTCGATTGTGTGGGGAGCTCTACTTGGTGCTTGTCGACTTCATAACGATGAATCAATGGCTGAATTGGCAGCTAAGAAAATTATTGAGTTGGAACCTGATAATGGGGCTGTTTATGCTTTGTTATGCAATATATATGCAAGTTGCGAAAGATGGGAGGATTTGCGAGAATTGAGAAGAAAGATGATGGACATAAGAACCAAGAAGATACCAGGCTGTTGTTTAATTGAGGTAAACGGCATTGCTCACGAATTTGTTGCTGGAGACAAATCACATCTTCAGTCTGAAGAGATTTGTATGCAACTAGAAGAGTTAGCCCAAGATTCGACATTTGCAGGGTACTTGCCTGATACGTCTGAATTATTGTTCGAGGCAGGGTAGATAATTTTCACACAGAGAAATTAGCTATGACTTGTGAGTTGGTTGCCTCTGAAGCCAGGGATACACAGTTCAACAGTATAGAGAACCCTGAGATGTGGACAGATTTGCATAGACTGCCACTGTCAGTATTGATGCTAATGCTGTGGATAAGAGCCAGCACATGGTTCAGTTGATTGTTCCCAAATTGGGTTCAGTATGGAAAGCCAAACTGATAGAAAGTGTTTGTTGGGTTCCAGGAACAAACAACTGGAAGATATCACTCAGTTAGACTAGCACCTTGGGGACCAATCATAAAGAAGGCAGATTTGGTTTCTCTAAGTGGCAATGTAGGCTTTACAATTAAGAGTGCTGGACACTCACCTGTACAGACTAAGCACTGCCTATGGAAGTACAATTGTTATCCTCTACAGAAACGTGAGATTTCTAACCTTTAACCAAAGCTTCTGGAACTTAGAGCCTAGCCTAATCAAAGTTGCATCTGAAGATCACCATAATTGTCAAGATCAACAGGCTTCATACTTCATATGATGCACACAGTTTTGTTCCTGTTCATTTTTTTTTTGTCTTCTTGTTAGTGGCAAAAATTGACCACAAATAGTTTGAGCTAAGCATTTAATTCTACATCTTGTACTGAAGCTGGAAGCATCAGATTCCCTGGGTTGAACTCAGAAATCAAAGTCAAAACTCTGACAAGTCAGAATCACTAAACTAGTTGTGACTATCACTCTGTCCCATACTATAATCACCTACTTGCCTGACAATAACCAAACCAGCGGACGGTTAATGCTCAATGCCTTCACGTGTATGTAAGAAAAGTCGCCAAGTAATATAGCTTCTCTCATAATACAGATTCCAAAAAGAAAAGAAAAAAGAGTAATGACTTTGAATAGCCAAAGAATAGAATGAAATTTGATAAGAATTGGGGTGATTTGTTTTTCTCTTTTTCCCTGATATACGAACTTACTAGAACTGAAACAAAACAAAAGAGGGAAGTACACACTTATGGTCTCATACATTTGACTAGAACATCTACAAATCTCTTGTACATCTGCTGCTTCATGTACATCTTTTCAGCTATTTCGCGTCCTTTGCTACCTAGTCGTAGCCTTGCAGATGGGTTTCTAAGAAGAAACAATAGATTCTCAGCTAAGACTTTGTTACCTGGCCTTCCCACAGGATGAAGTAGTCCTGTGACATTGTGCTCCACTATCTCCTTTGTTCCTCCTGCGTCTGTTCCAAGCACCTGTCCCATGAAAAAAACAATGATTAGGATGCGAATATTGCATCCGGGATATGAAAATACAGATTTATCTATCGTTTGTTGCTCACAGGAAGACCATAAGCCATTGCTTCGATAGTCACTCTTCCGAATGTTTCACCAATTCCCTGTTTTACAAATTGAAGAAAGGTAAACAAAGTTGAAGAACACTTCACACAGCATATGGAGTGTTTCTTGAGTGCAGACATAAAAGGATCAAGATGAGAAAGATTACCTGAGAGTTTGTTACGTAGACATCTGCTGCAGAGTACAATGAGGCAACACGAGTGGTTGCTGGACTCCACAGAACCGACCTCGATAAGTTTGCATTGTTTGACAAGAAGCTCAACATCTCCTTAACGTATGCAACTTTGTTGCTCTTGGACCCAACTGATCCAAGAAGAAGTTTAAGGTCTTGTTTCTCTGTTAAGTTGCCAGAAGACAACAGCTTTCTTTTAGTGGTGGCAGAGAGAACAGATGGATTCTCGCTAGCAGGAGACTTTATTTTCATCTTCCGTGATGAACCTCTTAAACGATGTCTGACTGAAAGACTAATCTTTTCCTTCCTGATGCCATTGATGTTCTTGATTTTGGGCTGATTACTTTTAGCCACTTCTTCATCATGTTCTCTCTCCAATGCCAAGGTGACAGACTCAAGGAGAAGAAGTTGTCCCTTTGTCGGGTTTATGCTGCTAAGAGACATCACAAGCATATCTTTATCTGTCAAACCAAACTCCGTTCTGACTGATTCACGTAGTGTTTGTCTTTTCTCCTTCATCAATTCCGGTGTCAGTGTTGGAGTATTTAGCGAACTGGGAATGCCGGCAACAAAAGCTAATTCATCATTGACAGAGAGCGGAACAATAACCGGCTGAGACCTAAGCTTTACATGATCCTCTTCACACCATGTTAACCACTGTTTGCTCTGTACTTCAGATAGAAAAATTAGCAGTTTCACTCGGTCAAGCACAGGTTTCGCTCGCTCAAAGTACTCTCGCCGGTTCTCCATTACCCACCAAGCGATTTGACTTCCACCAGCTGGAAAGTGATCCATGTATTGATCTGGGATAAAAGACAGAAGATCCAACACATATCAAAATGAGTTCCCACACTTAAGGCAGAAAATAAGTATTGGACATGCATTTTTAACAATTGTGTTGATGAAAAACAATGATATTTAAAATCCACACTAATAGAAAGCCATCTAATCGGAACCTTACCTATCCAGGAAGCACAAACCGCTGATCCTGCAATGACAAGATCTGCTTTCATGGCAGTTTTGAAGCTGAGTTCTCCTTTGTCTTCAACTACTTTGATCCTTCTCCTCGTGAGCTCATGCATCAATCCACCCCTTCTGCTCAGAACTACTGCATATACTGTTGCACCACAGCTTAAAAGCTCAGAAGCCAACTCCATCATTGAAATTGGAGCACCAGTCATTGATAGTTCATGGAAAAGTAGGACAAATCTCCTTGACCAAACAAGGCGTTTAAAATCTGATTTCCTGTCACAGGTCCCTGATCGCTTTTGTGGACTCCATTCAAGAATTCTATCCTCTAGTGATCCAAAAGGACCAAAAAGCTTACCGTAGGTAACATTTGTCAATGGAAGTTCTGGATCTTGCTCATCTAAATCCGTATTCTCCACATTGTTCACCTTCTGGGTACTGCGAATCTTAGTACGCGAACTACGACCGGCTTTTCTGGTCCTTCTCTTCCTGGAACTCAAGCTTCGTCGGGGTGTGCCATCCTCTTTCTTGGCCAAAGTTACATGCACCCTCTTATTTACACCTATCTTGATCACATTGGTATTATCTACTACAGAATGAGAGCTCTCATTAGCAACTGAATCCAGTCGTTTACTCTGCTCCACATGCAGAGCATCTTCTCTCAATTTGCCACCAAACCGTAAGAACTCAACTTTGTTATCATCATCGTGCGCCCATCTAGACTGAACATAAAATCCAAGATAGGTCCAAAGAGTAATCAAAAGTAACCAATAAAGCAGTCGGTTACTTTTGAACCACTGAACAGCTCCCAAACTACCTTTGCCATCTCTACGTGGAGTCCTGCCTGAATGAACTTTCCTAAATGTCGGAGAACCCCTTGGAGTAGACTTCCCTGAGAGTGAAGACTTAAAGCTACCGTGTTTCAGTGGTGATAGCCGAAGTTCTTCCATAGCTTCTCGACTATAATAGCATTCTATTTCTTACAATTCAGTATCACGCAAACAACAAAACCAACAGCATTTACACAAAATCTATCACTTCAACTCATGAATTCTCAGCTCACAGTGAAGTGAAACTGTTACCTGCAAAGAGAAATAAAACATCATCAACATGCAATTACAGATCAAATCAATGTGAATCAGCTATACGTAGCATCAATTAAGATCCAAGTGTATCAAGAACTCGTTTAGAAACTCCCTAATTACTCCAAAATGCTATAGGAAGTTCCCATTTCCAAAAATGAAATAGAATCGGAATGGAAGTTGCGTTGACGAAATCAAGATACTTCCAAAAATAGCAAAAGTTTCCAATTACGAAATAAAAGCCGCAAGAGGAATCAAGTTCGCTTCCAAGATCAAGATCGTATCGAGTAGCTTACAATTTTCCGATAGATCAGCCTCGCGTAACCGAATTGGAGACTTGGATCGTCAAATACTCCAATGTTGCAAGCTACAACGCAACTAGATTGAGATGAAATCTCGCAGAAATCTACGATTAGAAGAAGAAAACCTAAAGTCAATGTAGTTCAACAATTCGTCAATGCAAAGAGAGGAGCAAACAATACAAACTTGCAGAAGAAGCAGAGGAAGAGGAATTCGAAGAAGAAGAAGACATTACATTGCATATACAGTTTTTCTCCGGCGATCTAAGCTTGCGCCATTCAAAGAGCTGAAGAACAGAAGAAGGAGGAGAGAGAGAGAGAGAGAGCTCGGAGGTAGAGCTGAGGAAGAAGAGAGATGACTGATTCTACTAATTTTGATGGAATCTTTCTGAATTAATTTGATTTTTCCCAAATTGTTATTTAACTCTTTAATTAATCCTGGTTAGCTGAGGTAAATCAATAATTGATCTCTGTTTGCTTTTCCGCATATGCGATTGGTCACACGTGCTAGCGACTTGTGTGTGTTATTCTGTTTTGATTATTTTATATGAGATATTTTTTTATAATGAATTTCTTATGACAAAAATGTACATTTCCTACTTAATTCATGTTATCTTTACTTAAATTTATAACCTGTTAAATTCCAAAAATTAGTTTATCAGCCGACACACGAAAAATCTATTGAAGTGGTTGCAACGTGACGTCAATTGAGAATTATCAGGAAAAATTGGGAGACTAATCTCTCTATCAAACGTCATTTTCTTACTGATTAATTTCAGTCACAAAAGAAATAGAATTTATATTCCTGATGTTGGCCTCTAAACTCTTGTTTTGTTTCCTAGTTATGTGTGGCTTGATCATTTGTTAATGCTACCTAGTCATGAAGATTATCTTTAATTTTGAAAGTTTTGGTTGGTAACCGCATTTGGATCTATGAGTTTAATTGGTTAACAAGTTTTAATAAAACGATTAAAACGTTTTTAGTGATTCATAAACTAGATCCAAAAAAAAAAAAATGATTTAGAAAAAAATTCTGAATATTTGATTTATAACTTTATATTTTTTTTGTTCGGAATTCGGAATCGGTCTTTCAACATGTTTATTGCATAAATCATCGCAAATAATAACGATGTTGAGAACTCTCAGGTACACTAGACCAACACCCCCTTGATAAATGATGTTAAGTCATTTCCTTGTTATATGGTACAACTATAGCCTATATATATAACAATAACAAATTCTTAAGTTTTTTATTTTCTTTGGTTACTTCTATCTTCATGATCTAGCCATTTTGCAATATCATCAATTATAGTAAGAAAAAAAAGTTTTATTAGACGTCTAAAACATTATTTGTGTTCACAATCTCTTTCTCAAACTCACTCTTATCTATCTCTCAAAAGTCCTTCAACGTCTCTCTCCAGATATAACCAACAAACAAAGTCTGAAACAAAAGAACCCAAGAAAACAAAAGACAAGAACCACAACTAATTGAACTTGTGATTTAAGCACAATCAAGAATCTCATTAGTTCAATTAAGTGAACTAAGAAACTCAACCCAAATATGCTCTGCTCTCTTAGTGGTCTCCCTCGCGAATTCCTCCGCTGCTTGCTCATCCTTTGCTCTACGCACCGCCTCGTGGTACTCCTCGTAAGCATGAGAAGCCTCCTTGAGAAGCTGTGAAAGATTAGTCTCCAAAGACTTGAACTGTGAATCGACATTCACTTTCTCTGCTTCAAGCTTCACCAACAGTTTCTTGATCGCGAAGATTCTGATGAACAACGCGTCTCCTCGTTGTGCCAAGTTCTTTGCTGATGCGTATGCCGAGTCCACGGATCTCTGCTTCTCCATCGCGGTTTCTTTGAGCAGTTTGGCTCTCGTTTGAGCAATGTGGACTCTCTGAGAAGCCTCTAGTCCTTCTTTAATGACGGTTTTGTATTTGGCTAGCAAAGAGATGTAACCAATAGAACTTGAGCTGAGTACCTCGTAACGTGTACCGGCTTCTATGATCTCATCAAAATTTGGATGGTTTACAAGATCACGCGCGCTTAAACCACGTAGCTTCTTTAGAGTTTGCTTCAAGCCCTCTATGCTCTCTGATGTAGCGGATGATTCGCTTGTGGTAGAAGTAACTGATGAAGATGATGAGCCAAGGACTGTGCGTACCTTTGAGGATGCTTGTCTATGAGTATGAACAAGATTGGTAAGCGATGAGGTCAGGCTAGAGGTCTCTGAGCCCTAAAAAACCCAAAAACAAAGTCAAGAAACTGAGATTAATTCAGATAAACCTTCCATTTGCTCTTCAAGAAAACTCTACAAACCTGAGATTTGGATGTTTCAGCGAGTATTTCCGCTATGTTAATCGAAGATTCCGTGTCTGCCTTGAGACCATCTTTGTCTTGGTTGAAACATCCACAAACACCATCTGCAACAAACACAAAACAGAGAGAAAAAAAAAACAATCAAGAGTAGCTCTCGCGTGAGTTTCTTTGGTTAAAACATTCACAAGAATTAGCTTCAAAACTAACCTGCAGGCTTTATTAGACTCTCTAATCCAGCTGAAAATAAAGAACATACAAACATTGGGATTATAATTTCTTTATAGAAAAAGATGGTCAAGAGAATATGAAGATTAATTACCATTGAATCCGCCATAAGTTTTCTGTTCTGTACTTATGGTTGATGAATACTTAGTAGAAGCTGTAAAAATACATGTAAGAGCTGTCTCAAAAAACTTCTTACAGATAGAGAATTACATAAACAGAGATGTATAGAGTTTCTTACAGTCTTTTACGTCAGTCTTTGAACTTGTAGTAGCCTCTGCAAGTAATTCATCAACAAGAAGACCAAACCAAACTATCAGATTATACACTATGGTAGCTTTGTTTCATTATGAATTCTTGCATTTAACTATTGAGGTCACCTGCAAATTCGCGTTCGATTGCTTCCAACATACTCTTTCTCTTATCATCAGCTGTTAACAAAATAGGACAAAAAGTTTAAAAATTTGACTCGGAGAGCGTTGGGATTAACAATGTACGGTATCACATTTATCAGATACCTTCTTCTTCATAGTTCTTTATCTCTTCAAGGCCTTTTGTCGCGGCTATAACAGGAAAACAGAATACATAACAAACTCTTTTAATAACATTTTGATTTGTATTCATCTAAAACACTTCTTGCACCAAACATGGTTCAATGTTTTCTCAAAAAACATAGAAGAATTAACTAAGACAGAGAGAGGAATGTGTCAAGGTACCTTCGAACTCACGTTCAATAGCATCAAGCATACTTTTTCTCTTTGCAGCTGTAACAAAATATGGAAAAAAATCTCACTAAAGATACATTAGAAAGGAAATGAAACATAAAAAGTATGAGGGGAAGGAATTATACAGTGTTCATCATCATCCTTGCTTTCTGTTGAATCATATGTCTTTAGCTCATCAAGACCTTTTGTAGCAGCTGAAAATGAAAACATAAACAGATTAGACCTTTGTTTGTATTGATTCACATTCCAGCTAAAAAAACAATGTTATGTGAAAGTAACCTTCAAACTCGCGTTCGATAGCTTCAAGCATCCGGTTTCTCTTTTCAGCTGTAACAAAACACAGAACCATTCTAATTCAGAATACTATAGAGTACGCGAAGGGATAGTACAAAGTAAAGTGGCAAAGTTATTACCTTGTTCACTGTCGTCTCCACTGAAATCTTCAATCTTTAGTTGCTTAAGACCACTTGTTGCAGCTGCAAAGTAAATTCATAATTTAGTAGGAAATGATTCAAGATTTTATTATAGAAACATAAGAACTAATTAACATCGATAGTAAAATGTCGAAAGTACCTGCAAACTCACGCTCAATCTCGTCCACCATACTTTGCCTCTTTGCAGCTGATAACAGACATATATGAGAATAATGTTGCAAGAAAAGTAAAGGAACCCAAAAAAGATCGAACAGCAAGATTTTCTTACAGTGTTCTCCCTCATCTTTGTTCTCGGATTCCGGAATATCATCAAATTGTTTTAAACTACCAGTAACAGCTGCAAGAGAGGAGATCAAATCCTTAAAACTTCTTGAACTAAGAATTCTTTCTTTTATATGAATGCTTAGAAAGATTTTTATTACCTGCAAATTCTCGTTCGATTGCTTCTAGCATACTTTGTCTTTTGACATCTGTATTTACATGACAAAGATCTATCTCAGAAAACTGAATGAGGTACAAATAAGTATCAAAGTAGAGAATATTGTCTTACCATGTTCTTCAACATCATCTTTGATAGTGTAATCATTGATCTTTAGATGTTTAAGACCACTTGTAGCAGCTGAAAGTAGATGAAACAACATTTCTAATATAATAAGTCTCACCTCAAACAATGTAAGACAGTTAAGACAGATTATAATGAGTATGTCAAGATACCTTCAAACTCGCGTTCAATCTCATCGAGCATTTTCTCTCTCTTTGCAGCTATAACAAGACAATAAGATCTGTGTTTTCAGTCCTCTAGTAAAAATTAAGGGATCATAAAGATTAAGGAAAAAACATACAGTGTGATTCATCATCTGTGCTTGATTTGAAGTCCCTTAGTTCTTCAAGACCTTTTGTAGCTTCTGCAAAACAGAGGAAAAAACAGAGTCTAAGATGGTTTTTGTAAAACATATATAATTAAGACAAGATAATGATTATCCATTTCAAGATACCTTCAAACTCTCTTTCAATCTCTTCTAACATCTTTTGTCTCTTTGCAACTATAGCAAACACACAAAATCTGATTCAAGAATACTTAAAGTAAAGACAAGATATCAAACTAAGTAAAAATGGGAGAGATTTTTACTGTGTTCTTCATCGTTGAGTCCAGTTAAATCATCAGCCTTTAGTTGTGCTAGACCTTTTGTGGCAGCTTCAAGTAGGAAATTAAACAGAAGAAACAAACCGATTGTTAGTTCATGATCTGTGGTCGAAGAACTCAATTAAACAAATAAATGATATGTACAGATACCTTCAAAATCACGTTCAATCTCATCCAACATTTTTTGTCTCTTTACAGCTATAACAAAAAGAATCAGAAAACTTGGAATTAGTATATCAAGAAAGAAACAAATGTGATCAGAACAAGTTTTAGAGAAAGAGTTTGCTTTATTACATTCTTCATCATCTTTTCCTTGGGTGGAATCATCAATCCTGAATTGGTCAAATCCAGATACCGCAGCTGGAAGTAATAAGAAGACAAAAACCACAAACTCTCTTGGTAAGTAACATTGATTCGAGAAAAACATGCGAAACTAGACAGAAAACATCAAAAAGTCACCTTCAAACTCGCGTTCGATGGTTTCCAACATTTTCTGTCTCTTAGCAGCTGAAACAACCAAAAGACAACATAAGGAAAATATCTTAACAAAAGGATCATGTTATTATAAAGGATGTACGAGTCTAAGTCCAGATCCTATTAGTCCAAGAAAAAAGAGGATCATATTAGAGAGAGATTTTTGTTTGGTTAACCTATATCATCCTTAGATTCATCAACTTTGTTGATACCATCAGATCCAGATTTTTTAAGCTCATCCATATGTGCTGCAATCAAGAAACACACAGACAAATCAAGATTTTAATTCCAATATTCTTCCAGAAACATAGTAAACTATGAGACTTCTAACAAAACAGATCAAAACATACCTTGGAACTCAAGTTCGATACTGTCCAACATACTCGAAGATTTAGCGACTTCATCAGTAACAGCTCCTAACTATAGATCCAAAGTAAAAGAAAACCAGAGATTACTTTTTAGGAATCTTTAAACCATAGTAATCCTAAACCAACATCAAAATCCAAAAGTCATACCTGAGCTGATGAATCAACAGAATCTTCAGATAGAGACAGTGAGATAGTGTTGTTATCAGTCACTGTACTGTTCTTCTGACCACTAGTCTGGCTTTCACTTTGTTTCTTTGCAGCTGAAATCCACACAAAACACAAAGATTTGTCTTAGCAAACTAAATTTCAGAACAAGAAAAAGAACAAGAGAGTGTCAGAGAGAGGTCTTACACTGATCTGTTTCTTCATTCCCTTGGAGAGAGTTGACACTAGCTGCAATTAAAAAAAAAAAAAAATCATTTCCTAGTTATTATTAAATTTTTGTGTTCATCTAAGATCTCTATAAATTATCATAAGACTTACCTTGATATTCATGCTCGATTAGATCATAATTTAAACCTCTAGTTTCATCCTAAAACCCAAAAGTCAAACGAGTTTAAAAGTTAAAACTAAATCCATATGATTATTTCTGGTTAATTACAAAGTCTTTTTGTGAATTAGTACCTGGCAAGAAACTTGATAGAAGCTTGAGAGAACAAAACACAGAGACAACAAACCCAGAGCTAAAAACTTCTTTCCCATGGCAGACACTATTGTTATCACAAAGACCCAAATGCACTATCTTCAAGTTTGATGAAACATTATAATTAGGACTTTAAATAAAGCACAAGTAGTTAACCCAACGTGGCTTTGTTATTTTACAATAGAAATTCACGTGGCTTTATTTTATATATATTATATTTAGCACCTTCCTGCTTGATTAGTAGTTACCAATAATTCAAGGCTAATCTTGATTTTGTCTTTGGTAACTTCGTCGTGTTAAACGTTCATAAATTATGATTGTCCACTTTTTATCCATTGCTTTACCAATATAATCATCTAGACTAACAATTCTTGTTTTTTAGTAATGTTGACAAATTTATATTAAACTTTTCACACAAAATCACATACTAGACTATTGTCTCCACAAATTAATAAACATTAGAGTTCTGAAAAACATCATCGACCCTATTCTCAAAGCTTTATTTTAGAAAATTTATAGATTTATTAATAATTCTATAAATTAATAAATTTTTAAATTTGTAACTACGTATCCAAAGTTTTCATCATGAAAATAATAAATAAACCGATTGTTTGAATTAAATATACATAACATTGGACTTTAACCGGTTAAAATATTAATTATTTTTACTTTTATTTTTTTGGTCACCGCCGGCTAAAATATTTATATGTGTGAATATTAATCACTAAGGTAAAACCTAATCTTGTCCACGTACTGTAAAACTTCTTTGCTGATTTAGATTAGTAATGCAATGGTCACAACTACCAAATCGCGCCTTTTAGATTTGAGCAAATATATATATGTCTGGCGATCATATTGTTATAAGTTATATGTAATTCATAAGTATAATTAGTGGAGGAAAGTGTACAGTATAAGATAATATTAAAGTGCAACATGAGAAAATTAATTATATCTATGGAGTACATGTAAAACAACACATATCTAATTCTTTTAGCAAAAAAAAAANAAAAAAACACAAATTTAATTTTTTTAAAAAAAAAAAAAAACCACAAATCTAATTCTCAAAAAAAAAAAAAGAAAAAAAAAAAGACAACACATATCAACTCAATTATCGAGTATTTTAAAATTCCTTAATGAGAGAGCATTAAATTGAAAATCCGACTTTTGGATCTCAAGACGTTGGCTGTATTTTAATATTTACATATTGTCATATTTGATCTAACTATCTTACATATAATTAAACAGAAGTAACATATTTTACTTTCTTCAAAAACTTTCTTTTTGGGATCAACTTTTCGAAGCAGTTTTCTTATCATAATTTCTTAATTTCAAGTATTGTAATAACAATGGTCTATAATGAATGATGGAGACAGTTGTGGATTAAACTAAACAATAGTTGAGAACGGGAATTTCAAAATGTGGTATTAAACAATAGTTAATATAATACATCATAGTGACATGTCTCCAAAATAATTAAGTATGAATAATTGGTACAATAGACGAGCAAGATTATAGAGAGAGTCATATGAGATCTGGGACACATTGTTTCCCCGGAGAATACGCGATCGAGCTTCCCATATTAATCATTTTTTCTCTCTCTCTTTTAATATAATAGTGCCTACGTAGAGGAAAAAATAACATCAATAGCTTTTAAATCAGGTTTCAGCACGATGCTAACTAGGTTCGAGTTTTACACTTTCAGATTTGGCTAGGCTTACAAAATCAACACGAAAAGTCATGTACAACCTACATAAAACTTGTGTTTCAGCACCATGTTTGAGCTTTTTATGCCCATTAAACTCTAATTTATTAGTATGATTACTGTTTTGTTTGGCCATTAATTATAAACGTCTTAAATAAAACTCCTTATTTGAACATGATCCTTTACTTGGATGTAGAAGACATGTAGTCAAATGGGCCATGATTGTTTCTGCAAAGCCTAATCAAGAATGGAAACCTTATTTGAACCATAATAGAAACCCAATATATAGCACAAAGGTGGTTGTAGCATCAATTAATAAAGAAAAAAGGAATTTGACAAGGCCCTTGTGTTGCAAAAGCCTAATCAAGAATGTAATTCTTTTGAACTTTGAAGCCTATTTATTTGAAAGGGAATGAAAGGCAAAAACTCGAACAAAATCAAAGAGAGAAAGAATAAAATTTAAAGAGAAGAGAAGAAGAGACATGTCTGTCTCTAAAGACTAAAGAGTACTAAGAAATTGGACCCAAACCATCTCTGCGCTCTCGGTGGCCTCACGCGAGAATTGCTCAAATGCTTGCTCCTCCTTCCACTTCCGCACAACCACGCGATACTCCCCGTAGGCCCGAGAAGACTCCTCTAGGACGATCCATAGGTTCACAACAATCTTATGAAAATTGATCTCAACCTCTTCTTTCTCGGCTTCAAGCTCCAACAACAGTTTCTTGATCACAAATATTTTGACGTACAACTTGTCTCCTCTCTGAGCCAAAGCCTTGACCAAGGCAAACTCAGCATCCACAATTTTCTGCTTCTCCAGGGCCATGTCTTTGAGCAACTTGGCATGCGCCTGCGTAATTTGAGCTCGTCGAGAAGCCTTGATTCCTTCCTTTATAACACCTATGTACACGGACAACCTCGAGATGTAGCTTACCAAAGCCGAGCTCAGTTCCTCATAACGTGCAGCGGTTGTTAGTATCTCCTCAAAATCCGAGCGAGACACGAGCTCCCGCACGCTTATAGCATGGTAATTTTTGAGGGTCACTTTTAGATTCTCTACTGTCTCTGATGATGTGGATCCCTGTATACATACATACCAAAGTCAATCGATTGATGATGATCGGTGTTGTATTGTTTAAAGTCCACGACAAAATGTTCAAGTCTAAGAAGTAATTAACCTGCAGGGAAGAGGATTCGTCCTTGGTATTCACTTCTGTGGTCTCATACTTTGGTATAGCCATGAAAGCTATTTATAGATATCATGAAAACAAATATTAAGTTCTTCTAACGAATTTAGTCTACCTTTGAATTTTTACCATATATAGTACGTTGATGCATGTATCCAACTTACTCAAGTCTGTGCTTCCGAGACACAGAGCTAGACCCACAACCAACAAAATCCTTCCTAACTCAGAGATTTGCATTACAATATGTGTCGGAGTTAGATCCGAGACTCTCTTGGTGATCCAGGTAAAGCCTCAATGACTGAGGAAGCTGGATTTTTAGCCGAAGCAGAGGTGGGTGATGAAGGAGAGATCGATGAGACCATGCCAAGTATGTTGGAAAAGAAAAAAATTATCAAAATCTTATAATTTATTATTTTAGTATATCTATTAAACTGCTTATGTATAAATTTTTTTTATTATTTTCTAAATTATAAGTAACTATGTGAAACTCGTATTATTGGATGATGAAATCAACTAAATGAAAATTTAGAATTCTTATAATAATTTGGTCGATTTCTCAATTTTCCGAATATGTATTCCGTTGTTTTTTGTTTTTTTTTCCCCGATGTATGTGTGTATTGTAACAGATAAGTCTAATGAAAAATGAAATTGTTATATATGTATATAGTCCAACAATTTCGTTTACAATTCATATCTTTTGGCTAATTCTTTAATTTTCAGCCAACCACCTTATCGGTAGTCCTAGTACCAATTTTATTTATTTTTCATTCCTAATTTTATATCACGGCATGTGACCATCATGTTTTGACAGGTTGACCATATATTATCTTTTTTTTTTTAGGATTGAGTATATTAACTTATCTAAGAAAACGCGTTTATTCATATATTTAAGTAGGAAACTTTGTACCATTGAGAAAATATATAAAACATTTGAAATAACGCCATGTGCACATGGATAATATATTTTGACGATTAAAAAAAAATTACGATATTGTATTTTAAATGTTGGTATAGATCAATATTATACTCTTTCGGTTCCATAATGATACATTTTTTACGAAATTTTTTTGTTTCAAAAAGATTTTTTTTTTTACATTTTACTATGCATTTTTCATTAGTATGCTAAAAATTGTAAGATTCAAGAAGAATTGAATGTATTATTTTGAGTTTTGAATTATTATTGGTTTAGATTGATAGGTATTTGTAAAATTTATGTTTTTATTAAACAAGATTAATTTTTCCTTAATCCGTGTGAAAAATTTGCCTATTTGGAATAGAGGGAGTATATATTATCGTTTAAAAAAAAAAAACTAAAAAAAGATAAACAAAAAGAAATCAACGAGAACAAAAAAAAAAAAAAATTGCTTAGCTATGAAGAAAGAAAAGCTATTACAGAAATCGAGTGGAGAAGTAATTGTTAAGAAAAGCTGATTCCGAGGCTAGAAATGATTATGAAACGAAGATCTAAAACTTCTATACCAACATTTAAAATACAATGTTTAAAAACATGAATTACATGACGATCAAAATATTCATAATAATAACTACGAGGAAGATTAATTATATATGATATCGATGATCAATTGATATATCGAATGGAGAATAAAATGTGAAGATTATGTCGTTTTGTTTTGTTTTTTTTTTTTTTTCCCAAGGATCAATTGATATACGTTCTTGCAATGAAAAATAATTTTTTTTTTTTTTTGTCAACTAGTGTAAATTAAAGTACAGTTTAATTTCAGATTTTCTTACGCCCTCATGTCCATATAGTTTTGGTGGTCTAAAGCAAAATTATCGGGATTAATATTTAAGTTTAATTACTTTTTAGAACTTATTTTTGTGTTTAAATAGTGTTTTTGCTACAAAAACTAAATCAAAAGCATTAGTAATTAATATCAGCTTTGAATAAGGAAGAAAAACTAGGAGAATAAAAGCACATTAAAACCAATACATATATATATAGAAATAAAATTGCAGACGACGCTCACATGGCAGGAGGTTCCTCTCCATTCATGAAGCGTTTTATTTGAAAAATAATGACAAAAAATAAAACATAAACAACAGAAGACTTGAACAATAAAAAGAAGAGACTCTTGTCTCTAAAGAGTGCTGAGAAACTGAACCCAAACAACCTCAGCGCTCTCGATGGCCTCGCGTGAGAACTCCTCAGCTGCTTGCTCCTCTTTCCACTTGCGGACAACCACATGATACTCCTCGTAGGCCTTAGAAGCCTCCTCAAGAACGCGTGATAGGTTCTCAACAATCTTCTGGAAATTCATATCAACTTCTCCCTTCTCAGCCTCAAGCTTCAACACGAGTTTCTTGATGGCAAATATTTTGACGTACAACATGTCTCCTCTCTCAGCCAAAGCCTTCACTAAGGCAAACTCAGCGTCCACATGTTTCTGCTTCTCCAGGGCCATTTCTTTCAGCAGCTTAGCACGCGCCTGCGCGAGTTGAGCTCGTTGAGACGCCTTGATCCCTTCTTTTATCACACTTCTGTACATGGACAACCTCGATATGTAGCTTACCGATGCCGAGCTCAGTTCCTCGTAGCGGGCAGCCCTAGTCAATATCTCTTCGAAATCCGAGCGAGTCACAAGCTCACGCGCACTTATAGCACGATACTTTTTCAGCTCCACTTTTAGTTTTTCTACCGTCTGTGATGATTCCGTGGTTGTTACATCTGGAGACCATTTCTCTTTTCTGTGCTTCTCAACGATCTGGGTCAGTGATTCTACCAGACTTGAGGTCTTTGATGCGGAACCCTACATACCAAAGCCAATCCATTCATGGAAATGGATGTTATTAAATACTATAGAATTATATATATATATATATTGCTATACTTAAAAGGAATAAGTCTAAGAAAGAAACCGGCAGGTAAGTCGATTCTTCCTTGATGATATCATTTATGTTATACTGCGGTATCACGATGGAAACATCCTCCTCTTGTGTAACACCATTTTTGTCTTGGTTAACACAACGCCACGCACCTGTCACACCAAAAAACGTTTTGTCACCGGTCACTTTGTTCTTTTAATGTCAATTTTCACAGCATTCTATATCCAAATAAAAACTTAATTATATGGGAGATGTATGTACCTGACTGTGCAATTCCAAGAGATCCTAACATCCGTGAGCCGCCATTGCTTTTCTTCAAACTATCATAACCGCTAGACGACTGTTGACGACTTTCCGTTGATGTAGCTGAAAGAAACAAATGTCCATCACTCAAGAGATATATATAACCCTTGTTCTTAAAAGTTCAAGGATTTTTTTCAAGATTACGTACCTTTTTTGTATTCGCTTTCAGTTGTATGCGCCTTATTTGTCACATGTGATCCTTTTGCAGCTGTGACAACAAGGTATATATGTACATATATAAGAAAACATATATGGTGAGAAATAAATTTATATTGATATGACGTATATACAAACTCTAGTGTTTCTTACATTCTTCGTCACCCGTCTTTCCATAATATTTTTGGGATTTACGACTCTCACCTTCTGCACTTTCATCCACTGAAAGAAAATCGCCTCGGCAAATTACATCAAACTCTCTAGATCGATTAGAAAGTTCCACTACAATATAAGAATTAATCTCAATATCATTTTCAATTCATTACCTTCAAATTTGATGTCGTGTGTTTCCAGCCGACTCTTTCTCTTGGTAGTTCCTTCTTCTACAACTAATTTTGTCGCAGCCGCAGCTAGGATTAATTATAGTGGTACAAAATCTCTTTAATTAGATATTAACATTCATATATATATTCATAGTGTAAACGAATGTAATTATTCGTTTACACTAACTAAGAAGGGTTTAATTAGAGAAATCTAAGTTACCTTCCATTTGTCGTTCAATCTCTTCGAGTTGTTTTCGTCTTTCAACAGCTGAAATTATATACACATACAAAAAAAATTAATTAGGGTTACCAAAATCAAGTGTGCCTTTGAGAAACAAGAGTACTGGCTATTATTATTTACCATATTCAACAGAATCCTTAGATTCACCAACTTTTTTGACACCATCAGATCCAGCTTGGTTATTCAGGCTACCGAGATGGGCTAAAATCGTAAATTAAAGACAAACCAAAGTCAAGCCATTTTCATCGATCAATAGATAACTCTAATTAACCCTATACCTTCAATTTCACGGTTTATTTCGTCCATCATACTCGAATTTTGACCCACTTCCCGACTACTAACAGCTTCAGCCTCGAGTGAAACTTGTTCGTTTGCCTCGATTTCTTCCGACAGGGACACATATATTTTCTTCTTTTCAGTCCCTGTAGTATTCTGCTCCCAACTGCTCACGCTATCACTCTCTCTCTTGATAGCTGAGAATAAAAATGATTTGTCTTAAAGAAAAAGAAACCAACACAATTAAATATGAAAGAAAAAGGAAACTAAAGCTCTTATTTACATTGAGTCTCCACTTCTTCTTCCTTTTCTTGCACACTTGCTGCAACCAAAATATACACCAAATTAAAATTCACTCTCGACTACTTATACATACATATAAAGCTTAATTAAGCTTTTTTCATTTTTCATTTTTGTTTAATTTATTACAATGAACATATATACTAATTCANATATATTAACATTTTTTTTTTTTTTTTTTTTTTTTAAATATATAACTAAGAGGTTCTGGGTCCATACATGATACATCCAAAATATTATTGACTCTTGGTGAACAAATATAGTTTTACCTCGATATGTACGATGGTCCGTAGATATATCTATTTCACTCACGTCTCTGTCTCCCTCGACCTGAAATGGATATCAAATGCATCCTATTCATAATAATTAAGGAGTATTAATGAAAGAAAATGTAATTAACCAATTGTGGTTTACTTACCTGACAAGAAACCTCATGGAAACTTGTGAGAACGAGACACATTGCTAAACTCAAAACCACACATTTCATTCCCATTGCAGAAATTTTCTTTTTGGAAAGACAAGCTTAATTATTGAAATGATTATTACAATCAAACTTTGGTGATGTTTGAAGCAGAACTTGCTGCCCTTTAAATAGAAAGCCCATGTACGTAGTCGATCGAATTTCGACGCGTCTTAAGTTTTTTATAATATTATTTTGTATTATAACGTTTCGTAGCTAATGATGTAAGCGTCATTACATCATTCGTTTGCATCACTTGTTACGGTACACGTTTCTTAGTATACTGATTAATACTTTGAAACTGTTCCTTATGCTTTGTATTCGTAAAATGCAGAGGGGAAGCCAAACTAGTTAATCTAGGTTTTCAAATTTCAAATTCTGATTGGTGCATCTAAAATTAGTTTCTGGTTTATTTTTACATATCAAATTTGTAGCTACCTAGCTTGTGATATTAATGAAAACCACTTCATATAACGTACCATCTTAATTTATCATCTTAATAGTCATACCCTCACTTTATGTAGATATATTTCTCCTTATTGTATTTCTAAAAAACGTTAATTATGGTGAAAATGTTTTTGTATGCAATTATTGTTTTACATAAATTTGATCCAGGAGGAATGACTCACACATCAAGAATGCAAGAAACTTCATAACACCTTGATCATATCCAATTACAGGTAACACATTTTCTCCAATTTATATATTAAAGTTTACCTTACCAATTTTTTTTTTTTTTTTTGAAAAAATAATATATATATATATATATATATTAAAGTTTACTTATTTGGGGATATAATTAACTAAATATATATTTATGATATTATGATTGGGATTAGTATGAAGTTGTGTTGCGACATCGATATGTTTAATATTGTGTATCAGTTAAAATATTATATGAAAAAATAATATTATGTTATGAATTTAGGACTCTTCAAGTATACGTAATCGGTATAACACTTGACAATCAAACGAGATCATAAATCAAGTATGAACAAGATCATAAATATAAATATATATATATATATATATATATATATATGTTCTAAATTTTGTTCACTTGTAAAATTCGTTGAAATTTCAAGTTTGATGGTTACTGAACTAAGAACTTATATATTTTAAAACTAAGAATTTATATTCATTTATCCACATTAGGATCGAAGCTGGAATCTACATAATTTATGTATCTTTAAACAATTTAATTTTGTATAGTAACAAAATTATTTTATTTGTGCTAGTGCCGTCAAGGTGATACCGCTTGGGTTCGAGCCCAGCTTGATGCATATTATTATTGTTGACAAAAAAAAAAAACTATTTTATACAAACTCTTTTGCAGATTTTTTAGCCAAGAGAGCACTTCAGGCTCTTGTAAATGTCACCATTTAAGGCTTTCCTATAGTATTTCCAGACCAAAAAATAAATAAAAAATTATCCTTTGATCTTTAACAATACAAAATGTAGTTTATTAATCTAAAAACCGTGTATTATATGAAATGATGACTGTCTTGAATTGTTTTAGAATTGTATCTCTTTCTATATCATCATTTCTTTTTTCCCTCGGCTTAGAATCTTCGTCTCTTTTATCATCAATAAGCACATATAGTTCTCATCCATTTCCAATCACACTCCAACAATTTTCGAGATCTCATCCGATTTCAGTGGCATACCAACAATTATCTTCTTTTTCTTGTGTGCGCGCTAAATCTATTAATACAATGTGGTGTATACAAACAATGGTATCTCTTTTTGATATGAGTCCATTAATTAGCTTCGGCTACGAACTCTATCACACCTATGTTTGGTCGGATAGTAACTTATGTTTGAACCCTATACTGGGTATTTTATGCTAACAAGAAAACTTCTGAAATCCTCCGCGTTAAGATCTATACATGCATTGACTATCACTTGGTATATGAGGATCACCGGAAGATGATTATTCATAAACAAGAGTTTCAAATCGCATGGCAAAGTATCATATATATGCTTTAATACCATGCACATTTTTGCCTCGGAAAATATAATAATGTATATCAAACTGTCTTGCTGTATATATGACCATCTCTAATCCAAAATATGATAGAATATGACTTTGTATAAATGTGTAAGGTCGACGATCATTAGCTAATAATAACGATCAAATAATATTATAAATCTTAACCATGTATGGCATGTGCTATTGTGCTATGTACAATGCTTTAAGGTTTAACAAGTCTGTTCAACAACCGGGCAATAAATTAAGATCGAGAATCAAATATGAAACCATGTTATAAACAAACAGGATGATAAGATCAGAATTCATCATATTAGTTTTATACACAAATAGTTTAATCATGTGTGAACATGTTATTTTTTTGATATCTCTGCATTGAGATCTCATCAAGTACTAATTTAAAAACTCTGTTTAACCTAAAAATATTATATGGTCAAAGTCTTATTCTATAAATATATATATATATATATATATATATATATATATATATAACTTTTGATGGTGACAGATCAAAAACATTTTTCGAATATGAGATAAATAATATAATATATATGAAATGGAGTATTATCTAACCAGAAAAATAAAATTAAGTGGGGTATTACTTGTAATAGAAGAACATGATGAAATCAGTTTCTAACATATAAAATCCTGAAACTAGTTTATCAATGAAAATAAATTTACAATAGTACAATGTTTGAAAGTACACGATAAAATCATGAAAACAAATAATCATTGAAAATAAAAATCATTAAAACTTATTAGTTGTTTATGTTAAATTATTAATGTTCATTATATTTTATTAGCTGTCGATATATCCCTTTTTAAAACACCATTAGAAGGGGTTCATTTAAATAAAATGCCTCTCTTTATGTGTAAATTCCTTAAATCACCCTTTTAATGAGAAAAAAAATCTGGCTTTTAGGGTTTTTAATCTCTTAACCCTAGATAGTAGATCCTAACCCAAAAAGTGTTTCGACCCCTAACAAACCCTAAAATAACTCTATTCTAAAACCTCAATAATTATCAAAAATACATTAAAAGTTTAATAATTATATCTTAACAAATATCCTAAAATCTTTAACCGTATGAATTGTAGTCTGTTAATTTTAAAACCACTTTTTTAACGAAATGTTGACTGATCTTAAAATAATTTAGTCTTTTTAGACGTGTATCCCGTTCTATTGGATTTTACAAAACAATGGTATCTCATTGCGATACGAGTCCATTAGCTTCGGTTACAAACAACGGATTCTAATAGCTAGCCTTTGATTATAGGTCTGATCTCTCTTAAACTTTGTTTCAACCCTAATTTTTCTTTGTTCTAACCAATTCTGTAATATATCATCGATCCGCTTTAAGGGTTGAGATCTTATATATCTTAAATATGAAAATATAATTTACTATTATTACTTTCTTACAAAGATGTTATTAAAAAAACAGATGACTGATACAACTTACAAGTACAATTGACTATCACTTGGTACGAGGATCACCAGGTCATGACTATTCATAAACAATATATAGTTTCAAATCGCAATGCAAGGTGTCATCTAGTCATTATGCTATAATTAAGTACCACATCTGGAAAATAAAATAATGTATGATCAAACTGTTGTAATCGCAAATATATATGACCTTCACTAATCTAAAATATAATAGAATCTGCTTTGAAGTATAAATGAATGTAATGTGGACGATCATTAATTAATAATACGATCAAATATCATTATAAATTCTAACCATATGGGGTCATATGTGTACTAAGCTTTAAGGTTTAACTAGTCGGTACAACAACTGGACATTTAATTGAGATCGAGAATCATGCATGTATGAAACCATGTATAGTTGACAAAAAGAAAACCATGTATAAAAAAACTAGATAATTATTATTAGTTTGTCACAAACAACAAACTAGATATATAATAAGACTAATAATTCATCATATTAAACATTTTAATAGTCATGTGTGAACGAACATATTATACTTCCAGATATTCTTTGCATTGAGATCTCATCAACTATTTATAAATCTCGTTTTCACATAAAATTGATTTTTTTTGAGAAATGTCCATTTTACAAATAATCCTTTGGAAAAATATTCATGATCGAAAAGTTTTTTCAAACGCACCCTTTTCAAATTAGTATATAAATGCTTGTAATTCTTTTGCATGTTAAAACATAAATTATAAATGCTTATAAACATTATTTACTGCCATAAGCACATTATTAGGAATGTTTGAAAATTTGAATCATTATGTATAATCTTATTGAAATGTATAAAAGGGGTATTTCTGAAAAATTGGCAATATAATTTAAAAGGTTTTTTTTTTTTTAAAAAGGGCATCACAAAAGGGATAGTTTTAAAATATATATTAAAATATTATATGATCAATCTCTCTTTCTATATATAATTGAAAAGATATAAAATATTATATTTTGAAATTGATAAACCGCAAAATTTTGACATGTGATTATATATTACGATCGCACAAATATTTTAACTTTATATGAGATATCATATCTTTAATTTTCATTACATATAAAAAAACAAATCATACCTTATATATAAATATATTGATGTATATATTAATTAGATTTTTAAATTGACAACTCGTATAATTAGATCCTAATCTACGACCAACACAAAACTTCAAAATATTTTTATTATATATTATTACTACGTAAACAATACAATATTTTTATCTTCTTATACTAATGTGTCTTATTAACTCTAATATATTAGTAAAATAACACACTCACTATATATAAGAATTTTCTTGAAATACCACTTTCAACCTAATGGTTTGCAAAACTACCACTTAACGAATCTTTACAAAATTACCATTTTTTAGCTGACATATGACTCTTTTACCATTTTTTCGTATTCTCAAATATTTCAATATGAATTATAATATGATTCTTTACAAATTTGATTTTCAGTTNATTTTTAGTTTCATTTTTTTTTTTTTTTTTTTTTAAATTTCAGAATCACGTTATGGCAATTCTCAAAGTCTCTCGCCGGTGATTCACAATGTCTCGCCAAAATTGAAAATGATCTAAGTAGAGGAGAATCCGAAGACGTTAAGCTCAATACAGTCGAGAATCCTATTGAACTTTGGTCAGCCATTTTTTTTTGTTTAGGTTTTACTGATTTATTTTATTGGTTGGCTGCTATTTTGTTTTCTAGATTAAAAATCATGTTTTTTCATGTGAGTTTACCGTAGGAAGAAGATATACGAATTTAAGTTTCCTACTCTTTTTTTTATTTTTTTGGTCGGGTAAGTTTTCTACTCTTTACAACTTGGAAAAGATGTGTTTTTCTGGGCTAGTATACTCCCTTTCATCCTTTTCAAAAGATGTCTTTTTTTTAAGACTAGGTAAACCTTTTATTAAATCAATGATGGGCTAAAAAAGTGGGACGCTGAAATGGGCCCAAATAAAACTTAGAAAAGAGGGAACTGGGAAAAAGCTCCTAGGACCAGAAGGAGAATGGGAGTATGAAAACAGAAAGACGAGTGCCTCTCTGATAACAAAAGATCATTGAGCCATAACCGAGCGATATTGGATTGGGATAGGCGATCTTTGGTGACACTATCCGGAGGTAGGACACTGGACACTTCCTTTTTATGAATTAAATCTTCTTTGCTTTGTTTTATTGGATGTTAGAGCATGAATAATGGTGGTTTTTCACCGTTTCTTTAGGGTAGCAAAGTGATTTAATATAATCTGTATAATTATAGCAGATTGAATAGTGAATGAATCGAAGCAAATTATGGGTCTGAAAGAAACGGTGAAGATCCCGTACGTGGGCTTCACTGATTGGTTCGTGGTTTAAATATAAAAGCGAAAAAAAAAATTTCTCTTCATTTTCCTCTTTCCCATTTTTTTTTCTGCTGTTTCTCTCTCTCGACGAAACCTTTTCGTCTTCGAGGAGATTCCTCAAAAATCCTTCGATTTCACATTTTTTTTGTTCAATCGAATGCTTTATCCGTAATTTCGTGGTCTGGAGAATGGAATCGATACCAGATTTGGTCGGAATCGGCTGAAATTCGTGTTGCTCTCGGATTAGGGTTTCTCGGGTCCGATGAGT
>OVAF01000685.1:0-33758 GCA_900406245.1 Odontarrhena argentea | reverse complement strand
AATTATCCGATCGGTACCATTTCTCCTAAAACCGAAATACCCGAAATCCGAAATACCTGATCTGAATCCGATCCGATATCCGAATGGCCACCCCTAAGCCAAACGATACATAAAACAAACAATTTTGGATATTTCAGACAAATGATGATACAAAAGCTTCTTAAATATCTCTATCTTTTAGGAATTATTCCCCTTAACCGATTATTGGTATTAGATACAAAAAAAAAAAAATAGGTAACTCTTTATAATTATCTTGTCTTATGCCACATGCAATCAGACCGGTCTTTGGTAACATTCAGATGCTCCAATAACCTTAGGAAGTGATTTTTTTCACCCTATATGCCAATAGGCTCTTTCAGTGCCATTTACGACTTTGAAATATATGAAACAATATATGGGATTTCATTATTTACTGGTCTATTAATCTAGCACATATATTATATTTTAAATATTAACTAGTCTTTGTTACGCACGGATTTTGTTTAACTGATATTTTAACAATAAATTATCAATTATCAATCTAACAATAACCAAGTGCTTTATAAACAAGAACAATAGATCTCTTCTACACAACTTTTAAGATTTGACTAAGTGAAAAGATATAACTGTAAACAAAGAGACGATACCCATTACCACATAAAATAGTTAGGAGAAATGAATAAGACGTAAGCGTTTACCAACTAAAACAGACACATCAAGCATCAATAAGCCAAAAACCGGTGCAAGTGGAGGAGACAGAGTAAACAAAATGTAGATTGTTCCAAAAACAAAATGCAAATGTCAGATAGGGATAAGAAATCACCTATTAGCATATAACATAATGTAGAGCATGTTGCGATTATAGCTAATGTAAAGACGAAATTAAATCCCGATTCCTTTCAATATTTACAAAAAATCTACCTTTGTAATCTCGCAGCCATCTTTGAGAAGTATTCACTCTTGGCTCCGGTACAAACCTAAATTATAGATTACACGCCAAAATCAGAGGAGGAGCAAACTTTAAATGCTTTGAGTTACAAAATTATGGAAAAAATGCGCACACAAGGCATAGCTTACCCTATTTTTCCAGAGGCAAAAAGTCAGGTTGTAGGCATGGTTCTATTATCCTCATAATCACAGTAGCCAAATGCTGGAAACATGAAATAGAAACGATCTTTAAAATAGGAAAAATTTAGTACAACCAATTAATTTCGCCAAGACTGAAACCACAACCAAACGCTATAGTTTCTTTGTCTTTCTGAGGTGGAAAATGTACCTTTCAGGAACTCAAAAGTCTACAGAAAACAATGAAAGCAAATATTAGTTGCAAGATATAAAAGAGAAACCCGATCATGTGAGCTGTAAGCCTGTAACTGTTTTTCAGAAATGTAAGCATTCAAATTTTTTCTTCAAAGATCGAACTACCAATTCAATACTCAGCTTGTCCACACAAATAGACAATAGGAAACACCAAGTAATACATTAATCAAGCCACAATGGATTTTAGTCTTGCAATTGACCTGATCGGGTGCACGTTTGGATAATGAAGATGGAAGCAAATGCAATTCATTAGCGAGTCTGATATATCATTGTTATACCCAAAGTTCCTAAGCATTGTTCACGTTGTTACAAAAGATATCCAATACTTCTACGCTTCTCCATGTCCATTTGTGAATCTAGCAACAATTTGACCACCTTATGAATTACAAAGCGCGAATTGTAAAATCAGTCCCTAAACCAATAGGTATAGAAGTAGAGTGATTGTAAATGGATAATTATCTCAGGCATTGAGATGGAACGGATGGGGAAGAATCTGACCTATAGCGAGAAAGGTATTGAGATTGAACAAAAGCCAAGGAGTGATCTCATCGTTTTCAGATCCATGGCCTAGAGCCCCGCCGTATAGTTTCTTATTCGCTACTAATTCTTTCTCTATCTTCTTCTTCTTCAACTCTCTCTCCTAAAACCACACAAACTCATCAACACAATGCTTAAAATAAATCTCTTAATTTATGCCAAATTGCTTAAATATTAAGAATCTATAATCAGAGAGCAAGAGAGAGAATTTTTTTTTAAAAAAACGAAACATTTAAGGCTGCAATAGAGGAATTGTTGGGCTTCTCATCGTCAGTGGCGGAGCCAGAATTTTTTTTAACCGTGGTCAAAAGAAATTTTAAAAATAATACATAGTGCACAAAAATGTTTACAAATGTAATGTATAATATACATCGATCCATAAGTTAAAAAAAAACGAGACAATCACTAATACAATTTTATAACGTGTTTTCACAATCTCAGTGATTACTGTAATAATAATAAAAAAATACCGCTAATTTAAAGATTCTGTATATCAGATGATATCAAAGATGTTTTTAGATTCCTCTCATCACCAACACTAGGTCTCCATAACTTTACACTTATCAAATAAATAAATATTTTATTTATCATGTGTTATCGATATAAATATCAAATTGTGTTTATAATGCACTTCATAAAATTGAAATCTCAGTTAAGATAAAACTTACTTTTGTTTATCTCTATTTTTGAATATTAGCAGTAGCTCCAATAAGATTAGTTAAATTTCTCTATTCTACAAGGTTATAAATAAAAGTAGTTGATTTAAATATGAACCTAAATCTTTTTTAGATTCGTGAGCCAACTTAACCAAAATTAAACTGTGGTCAGTTTAGTTTAATAACTTCCTTGACTAGTAATTATTATTTGAAATTGTCAATTTGTATTGTTAAGTGTGGTCATTATAATGTCTTACAAAAGGATTAACATTTTTTTAAGGTGGTCAGCTGACCACCCTATCCCATGACTACTTCCGCCACTGCTCATCGTCATTTTCATCAATCTCCTTCTTCTTCAATGGATTTGGGCGAGACCCAGAAGAAACTGACTTGATGAGTTTTTCATCGTCATCCGTCCTCTTCAGACTCCGTCCTCTTCACTCGCTTTGGTCGAGACACAGATGAAGCTGTCTTGATGGGTTTGTTATCATCATCATCGTCGTCTTCAGCAATCTCTTTCCTCTTCACTGGCTTTCGGCGAGACCCAGATGTAGGTATTCTCATGGGTTTGTTATCATCATCATCTGCAATCTCTTCGATTTTAGAAAACCGAAAGGAAGAAGTCAAAGAGGAGAGTCAGAAAGAAGAAGAGTCGAAGGGAACAAAGAGTCATTCTTTAAACAAAATAGAATTGTTTTTTTTTTTTTTTCGGATCCAATGGTTGAAATTTGAGATTGAGAATCTTAATGTGGTTGATCTAACGGTCCAAAATATTCGTTCCAGAAAATTTTGATAAATTTGATGATGATGTGGAGATGCCAATATGTTTTATGATGATGTGAAAATTAAATATTTTCATAAAATAATTTTTAAAATAAATGAGGAAAAATTACATAATGTAAAGTCTGAATTAGAAAATAACAATCATTCTGTATAAATTTTTGCTGAAAAATTCCTCGAATTAGATTGATGTGTCAAAATAACTTGTCAAATAATTATGTGATATGCGAAAATGCAAATTTAGTAGTTTACGTTGGTTACCATAAGTTTTGACTTTAGAATAAAGAGATAATTGGAATAATAATTTTCTAGGCATCGTGGATACAGCTTAAACCCTAAAACCCCTGTCGATCTAGATCCGATCAAGGAGCCATGAGGAGAGTTACCGGACTCGCTGCGCGCGCAATCTCATCCTCCATCGCCGTCCATCCGCGGCTCGCTCAGAGCACTGCGATGATGACTACGATTTCTTCCTCCGAGCCTCTCTCCCCGAGATCTGGTGGTCTACGAACGCCGTCTTTTGCCGGCGGAGTGGCTGGGGTTGTCTTCTTCTCCGCTGCCGCCGCATCGTCTCTTGGTCAGGAGGTTCACGCCAAGGAAATGGCCCACAAGTTCAACCCCAAAGAAGTGGTTCTCTACCAGTACGATGCTTGCCCTTTCTGCAACAAGGTCAAAGGTTAGATCTGCTCAGATTTGAATCCATGATGATGCGAATTGTTTGATTTGCCATGTAGTGTCAACAATGATCCCCTAGCTGTATATTTTGGTGTTAGTCCTCATTGTCTCTTTTTTTCTGCTATGGTATATGGGTTCTAGCGTTCTTGGATTACAACAAGATTCCTTACAAGATTGTTGAAGTGCATCCTCTCAGTAAGAAAGAGATCAAATGGTCTGAGTATAAGAAGGTACCCATCCTTACTGTAGATGGTGAACAATTGGTTGATTCTTCAGGTTTGTCCTTGTCCTGTCTCTAACATGAACCAGATGTGTACCCTGAATCTTAGTTGAATAATCTTTTTGGTTTTATGTTGCAGCTATAATTGATAACTTATTCCAAAGGATGCACCCTGAAATTTCAAACCATCAAGATGATGAAGAGACTAAATGGCGCAAGTACGAACATTTTTAATTATGTGATACTAGTTCTACTTCGAGATTTGTGACTTTACAGCACCCGAGTCCGATAATGTATATCTCTGCCTGTTATAGGTGGGTGGACAATCACCTTGTGCATGTTTTGTCACCAAATATATACAGGACTACTTCAGAGGCTCTCGAATCCTTTGATTATATCGCTACCAATGGTATGGTTTGCATCTTTTTTTTCTTCTCTCGTTGTATGTTTATTTGGTAATTTATATGCTTGTAGAAGATATGTATGGCTTGGTATTTAACCTGACTAGTTCTTGAACCTCTTTGATGTCATTAGATAATCATAAATATCTAGATAAAGGTTCTGTTGGAGTGCATGTCTTATCTATGCCCCTTCTAATATAATGCCCTGGACAATTTATGTGCAGGCAATTACAGCTTCACCGAAAGAGTAGCGGCTAAGTATGTAGGAGCAGCGGCAATGTACTTTATTTCAAAGAAACTGAAGAAGAGATATAACATTACTGATGAACGTGCGGCACTTTATGAAGCTGCTGAGACATGGGTTGATGCCTTACAAGAACGCCCATACCTAGGTATGTTCCTTTTACAACATAGTATCCGCTTTCTTGAATGGTCCATGATTGTAGCTTCTACTTAGCAGGTGGGTCAAAACCAAACTTGGCTGATCTTGCTGTATTTGGTGTTCTGAGACCAATAAGGTACCTTAGAGCGGGTAAGGATATGGTGGAAAACACACGCATAGGCGAATGGTACTCTCGGATGGAGAACACGGTGGGGGAGCCTTCAGGGATCAAAGAGTAGAGGACGTTTTCTCTATATCTAAAGAAAATATGAATCGTATGATTTTATCGCTGATTTCACGGCGTAACAATATTTTTAGTCTTTAGGACTAGAGAAGGTAAACAAAAGGAATAAACATCTCTTCTTTTGAATGGAAGAAACTGGGGGTTTTATGCTTCGTTCACTGTTCCCATCGCTAAAAAAGGTCGTCTCTTTGATTATTATCGATTGAATTTTCAGATGTTTTAGTTTCTATTACACATAAGAAAAATAATGTGAATAGCCCACCGATTGCTGTTCTTTCCATTTTCTTGTTCCGCTAAATATTATTTCTAGTACACTTTGCTGTTCATCTAACATACAGCTTTCCTAACCATGACATTTATAAATTAGTTCGGCCCAGAAAATCAAACCGGGAAAAGTGTACATAACACAATACATGATTAAAAAGTATCACATGCTAAACTTTCAACATTGGAGTGCAACCCTCTAGAAATGTAAACGAAATAGGAATTAGAAAATCGCTCCACTCAACTTGTCCATGTATATAGAAAAAGTCGGTCATATAGAGAGGATGTCATTAGGCCCGGCCCTGATCGCTCAACTCGTCCATGTATATAGAAAATGTCATATAGAGAGGATGCCATTAGGCGCCCTGATCGCTCAACTCGTCCATGTATATAGAAAAAATCGGTCATATAGAGATGATGTCATTTCACTAGCTCCATCTATTAAAAAGGTCACTACAGTTTGTTGATGGTTAAGCATGGACTCCATAGCCCATATCAGAAAATCAAATTCAGAATGCGAAAGGGATGTATTCCTTCGCAAATCAATAACTCAATAGAACTTCTGCATTTTCCTTTATACAAACTCATCCAAGATGATTTCAGACTCTTTTCATGAACCATCCACAAAACATTTTGTTCCTCTCGAAACCGGAATTCATGCGGGAGGAAACCGTAGGGTAGAGTCCGAAGAATCCTCTAGTTCATTTGCTTGTTTTTGGGCTGAAGCTGTTAGTTTTGTAAGAACAACATGATTAATCAAATAAGGTTGAACGGAGAGAAGAATGAGAATTATTGTGGACTAAAATCTTATTCAGCTTAATCTTTATGTTTCAGTTACAATGGACTTTTATAGATGCATACAACAAAAGGTAAGGTGTTTGAATGAGAGAGAGGGGACCATGATGACCACAAACAATCACTTACCCAAAATAGACCAAACAGCTATATTGCCCGATTTAGACACACATACAACATTGAGCTCCAACGACTCTTTCTTCTTTTGGCTTTCGGATCACATGTGTACTTTAATTTTCTAACGGTCATCTTAGGTCCACACAAGCTTGTCTCTTGCTGATTGCTTCCATATGTCGATTGTGTACAAACTGGATTTTAGACCTCATATTATAAAATCTTTATACCCAACGCTATAAAGTCACATTCAGTTTAACATTATTAACATCAGATCAATACTCCCCCTCAAGGTTAACATCCAAAGATTGGATGTCTAAACTTGGAGTAACCCACTCAATGACCTCATTAAAATTCTTAGCTAAGAAAACCACATGGGACAAAACTTAGCCAAGGGAAAAGAGTGTAATCAAGTGAGTTAATGGACTTTTGATCACGGGTGTATGAGATCCACAAGCCCGAGCTTCTCGTGGATATACTCACATACTTGAATGCTAGCCGCCTTGGTCAATATATCGGTTAGTTGGTCTTTGCTCAGTGTGAAACATGGTAGAATTGTTCCATCTTCTATATCTCCTCGAACTTTATGACAATCTGCTTCAGTGTGCTTGATCCTTTCATGAAAACCTGGTTGTTAGCAATGTGGATAAGCTCTTGATTATCAGCATGCATAGTCATTGGATCCATGGTCTTTATGCCTAAGTCTTCCAAGAGTGCCTTCAACCAAGTTTATTCATCTAAGAGCTTTCTCATAACTCTATATTCGGCCTCGACCGAGGAATAAGCCACTACCTTTTGCTTCTTACTCTTCTTCCAAGTTACCAAGTATCCACCAAAAAAGGTGCAATAGCCGGTTGTGCTCTTCCTATCATATCTATCTCCGGCACAATTCGCATCACAATACCCCACTATCTTCGTGTTCTTGTTCTTGCCAATCCATATGCCTTTCCTGGGGCTTCCTTTTAAGTATCTTATTACCCTCTCGATTAGGCTCCAATCATAAATCGTGGGTGATTGCATCGTTTGGCTAACTTAGTTTACGAAAAATGAGATATCCGACCTTATGTAGGTGAGGTAGATGAGTTTTCCCACCATTTTTTATATTGAGCCACATCTTTGAATGGTGTGTCATCTTTCTCCCCCTTGGTTGACTGTGTACCCGGCTTCAAGTGGTGTCTTAGCCGCCTTGGAACCTAACTTTCCTACACAATCTAAAAGATCAAGTGTGTATTTCCTTTGTGAGAGGAATAACCCCTCCTTGGATCTAAACACTTCTATGCCTAGAAAATATTTGAGTTCGCCTTAATCTTTAATATCAAATGTGGTATGAAATATGTGTTTGATACCTTGGATACCTTCTTTGTTGCTTCCGGTGATGATCAAGTCATCTACATAGATAAGTACCACCACAATGCCTTTATTATTTTGCAAAGTGAATAACGTATAATCGACCTCGGATTTTCGGAATCCTTGAGCTTTAAGCACAAAGCTAAGCTTGTGGTACCAAGCCCATGGAGATTGTTTCAAACCATAGTTTGTTTTTCTCAATCGTAGGACCTTGCCCCTCTTTACTGTATCTTCCATTCCGGGTGGTAGAGTCATATACACCTCTTCCTCCAATTCTCCTTGTAAAACTACATTTTTCACATCCATTTGCCGAAGATCCCATTCTAGGTTCACGGCAAATGACAAGACTACTTTGACCGTATGTTCCTTGGCCACGGTTGCAAAGATATCCAAATAATCTTCTCCATAAGCTTGTGTACTTCCTCGAGCCACTAACCGAGCCTTGTACCTTTCTATATCTCCATTGGCTTTGTACTTGATGGTGATTAATACCCACTTGGAGGAGACAAATCTTTTTCCAAGAGGCAAATCCTCTTCATTCCATGTGTGATTTTTCACCGTGGCTCCAATCTCATTATCAACCGCATCATCTCATTCTTTTTGACCATGAGCCTCTTCATAAATGTGTGGGATGTTGTGACCCATAATCTTAGATAGAAAGGTTTGAAACTCCATAGGTAGAAGGTCAAGCGAGCATATGATGACGGTGTTTTTGGGCACTAGGTAATCAAATAAAATTTATAAATCCCTGTCTAAAAACAACCGAAATTAGCGGTGTCGTATAGATGGGGTCGAACACAGGGACTAATGAACAAACTAGACTAGAAATGAAATACTAATAAGATAAATACTAAACTACAAAACAAAGTACGAGAAGAAAATGAAGTAAACGAGAAACCAAGAAACAAAGAAACAAGATCAAGTAAGCGAGATGACGAGGATGATGATTTGCGATAAGTAGCAGTTGCAGGATGATGCTGTAAACGGTAAAAAATATAAGAAAGCGTTAAATCCCATGTAGGTTCGGAAAGTATAATCAAGTAGAAGACTCTCGGACAAGTGTTGATCGATACCGTTGCAGGATGTCGATCGACAATGCTTCGAGGTGGTGTCGGTCGACACTCTTGTGGCAGCATAGAGATGTAGACTAGACTCACAAATAAAGCGATCAATTCCTAATACTAGTTGTAGTCCGCTATGGAGTTAGTAGCGTCTATTATTGGAATCCCGGCGTGTCAAAACCATGGATTTTTCAGAGCCTAGGACCCTAAGACCGTTCAGCTAGAGGAACTTACACCATAATGCCCAAAGATCCTCCCCTTTCGGGAATGGCATAGAGATCGGGTCACTATTAAGAGTGTCATCGAAAACAAAGAGTAACGACACCATAATACCACTACGATATGCACAACAAAGAACTACTCACACATGGAGAGAAAAGACATGATACGAACCAAATTTATAGAGAAACTTTATTAAAACTTTCGTATTCCTGTAAAGTGAGAGCTACAAGAGTATTTATAGGTAAGAGGCATGAGCTAGGGTAAAAATGTGTCTTCTAGAAGCTGAATATCGAGTATCAATCAGTCTTCATTGCGGAATCATCGTCATTTGGAAAGTTTCCATAACTACCTCCAGGCGGGTGTCGACCGACACTATGGTATGCCGTCGGTCGACATAATCATCTGATCTTCATAGAAACTTCGTTTGAGTGTTGACGCTCCAGTGGGCTGTCAGTCATCACTCCACGGCAGAATTCCTCATTTCTTCAGTCCTTGCTCCATAACTTGTTGATGAACTCCGTAGTGCTTCCAAAAGCCACAAATAACCCCCAACGCGTGCTTTTACCTAAAAACGCTCTTAAAATGATAAAACCATGAGAAATTCCCTTCAAAAGATAGCTACCGATATGTAAAAAGGAGGTCAAAATCACATCGTATCAACACACTTCTTGGATGAGCCACGACATTTGCATTATAATAGACTCTCTTGTTGACCCAATCATCCAGATGGCTCCTTACACGGGTACTTCTTCTCAAAGGTGGGTTGGCTTCCCCTTTGGTTTCCTTGGCCTCTAGAGGGTCACTCGAGTCTTGAGCTGACGTTTTACGAGCATTTCCTGAAGAAAAATCGCTTTCCGGACTAGCCACATCTTATCAGACATTACTGGACAATCGGGGTAGCATCCAGACATTGGGATTGGCCGGAGCTACCCGACGACAGGTCGACCTCGAGTGCCAGTTGTACTCCAACATGTTTAGAGCCGTTTCGAGCATTAGGTCCCCTTGCTGCTTCTGTCTGTTGTGCGTGGGTTGGTGGAGCAGTTGGTGGTGTGATTGAAGGACCCGAGCTACCCAAATGCTCGACTATAAAATGCAAGCTCCTAGCCCTATCGGATGATCAGTCCGATAGGTCCTTCGTTTCTTCCCAACCCGAAATGTTGAAGTAGCTTTGTTCTTCGAAAAACCTCACTTCTCTTAACACATATCTCTTGTTTGTTGTTGAATCCAAACATTTGTAGCCTTTTTGTGTAGTTGAGTATCCAAGAAACACACTGATGATGACATCGAACCACTTAGCCAAGTCGTTCAAGCTCCTCTAGTACCAAGCGGACCCATGACCAGGAGCAGGAGAAAAGGCTTAGAGAAGAAGTTTAATATCTTCATTGATCAGCTGGAACATGAAGGACTAATCCCCCTTGATCAGTTTGAAGCTATGCGACTAACTCCATCCGAGTGCTCAGAATTGAAGGCTGTCTTCAATCAAGTGCCTACAACTGCTCAGGATGTTCTACGAGATGAGCCACATATCAAATTAAAGGTATTTGAGTCAGCTTTCTATAACATCAAAGATAACATGAATACGACATACTAAACTCTCAGAAAAGGCCAAACAGTGACTGCATGTCTAGTGGACCCTATCATATCCAATGAGGAGAAATGGGCTCTATTCATACCCAAACATGAAGTCCACTTAAGTATGGTTTCCTTAAGCATGGAGGACGTGTAGGAAGGTTCTAGATCAGCTAAATTATCTCTTGATAATGGAGAATCAAGTTTGAAGACTAAGAGATACAATTTGCTTTATTTAGACCCCTAGATTAGCTCCTTTTGTTTTGTTAATTTCCCTTGATTTTTGTTGTGTTTTTCCTTTTATTTCTTGCAGGATGATTGTGTTTTTCCCTTTAATTTAGCTTTGAACCTGGCTATATAATGCCTTGAATTGTAGTCCTTGTTTTTCACCTTTGATCAATAAAATTGTTTGTTTTGGTTTCTACCAAGTTTTCTCTCTATTTCTTGTGAACAAGTACAAGTCTAGAGTGTTTAAGAAGTATCAACAAGCTTTCACACTTGTTGTGGTTTTTTTCAATCCACATCTACCATCCACGCTATCCCGGATTAGCTAGAGAGGTCCTTAGACCAGCTAGTGATCCAACCTTCGTTATCAAGGTCTTGAGAGCTTGTATCACACACACTTCGTACTTTTGGGATCTAGCTTACTCCTCCCTACACCTTGATCCAAAACAAAGCAAACGCATCCAAAAACCTTTTTATGATCAAGAGAAGGTTTCGAGGTATTTATTACCTCAAATGGTGAGAAGTCATTTAAGACTTTGGTTGGTATCTGATTTATTAAGTAGCATGCGGTTAAAACCGCATCCCCCTAATATCTTTTTGGCATGTTTCGATGGAACATCATTGACCTTGCTACCTCCATAAGGTGTCGGTTCTTTCTCTCTGCCACTCCGTCCTGTTGTGGCGTGTATGAATAAGTGGTTTGATGAACTATTCCATGTTTTGCTAAGTAAGCTTGAAAACTTTGACTCATGTACTCTCCTCCATTATCCGACCTAAAAACTTTAATCTTTACATTATATTTGTTAGTTACATGATTTTAGAAATCTTGGAATGCATCAAACACACGATCTTTTGAAGGGAGTAAAGTTACCCAAGTAAATTTTGTTTTCCCATCAATGAATGTAACAAAATACTTGGAATTATACCTTGCCACGCATGGTGACATATAAATATCCGAATACACAATCAAAAGGTCTTTCGGAAATAGTTTGTGGATGAGAAAATACACTTTTGCGATGTTTTCCGAGGTTGCAAGCCTCACATCTAGAAAGTTAAATTTAGGAAATAAAAGTTCAAGAGCTCTAGAATGAGGATTCCCTAGTCTAGCATGCCAAAGTGCATTAATAGCTTCTACATTAATCGAATTAGCGAAATGAAAAGATAAATCTGACTCTAAAGGTTGTGCTTCGAAATTCTTCAAAGTGTAAAGCTCATATGTGGTTCCTCCATTTCCATTGAACTTTCCACTCTTAATATCCTGAAACTTCACATCATTCGGACTAAAGATGGCATTACAATTTAAATCATTAGTCACCCTTTTAACCGAGAGCAAGTTTGAAGTGAAGCTAGGCATGTAAAAAAGCATTGGTTGGTTTATTAAATAAATTTAGGCTTCCAACTCCTTTAATTGGAACTTGATCACCATTAGCTATTTTAACATGGCCTAATCAATTGATCATTACGAATTTGAGAGAAGTAGGAGATATCGGAGTTCATTTTGCTCATGGAATGGATTAGAGCTTCCAAGTCGGATTTCTTGAGAGTGATTTCTCGTTGACCCGAGCCTCCTTGACTTGTTTCTCCATAGTATGCCCTTGGTTGTTCACGGTTGTAGTTGTTGGAATTGTTAGAGTTATTGAACCGGCTGTTGCTTGAATGGTTGTTGAACCAATTGTTGTTTGAACTTGGTGGTGGTAGGTTCCAACAATTATTCTTGGTATGTCCCAACTTCTTGTAAAATTGGCATACGGGTACTCCTCTTCCACCTTGGTTGCTAAAGTCCTTGTATTCCACCTTACTGGCTGTTGCTTCTAGTTCCTTTTGAGATTAAACTTTGTGAACTTCCACCTCATGAGCCGTTGGGAGTTCTTCTTTTGAAACAAGACATAGGAGCCGGTTTTCTTTTGAATTTGATGGCACAATTCATCAAGTGTTGGAGGTTTGTATCCTCTCAAGATATGCTTCAAAAGATCCTTGTACACATAACGAGCAACATAGAATTTGATAGATATTATAAAATTAATGAACTCACAATACCCAATTTTGATTTTTTTTATCAACCATACATTTATATTAGAAGAATCCGTCCAAATTCGTTACCCAATTTAACGGAAAGTTGTTTGCATAAGAAAATTCTCACAATCTAGTTAGAACGGTACGAGCCAATATATCTGGCTTCAAATTTGTTTTTCGTGGGATAAGGAGAGGAAGGAAAACGTAATCAGAGCTCACTGAACGTGTTTAACATGATGTTGAACATCAACCATGCATCTGGGAAAGTTTTCATCAATTCCAAAAAATTTGTTTGAAAACAAAAGAAAAGTATCGTGTTTCAGGATGCTTTTCATTGCCTAAAAAAACCTAAACTTGTAAGGTAAAAATGAATTGCTTCTTGTAACTCTCGGGAAAAAGGTCATTTAATCCCTCAACTCCGCACAGAGGTGCTAATCAGTACATCAACAATTGAGGTGTGCTTTTTGATACACGAACTACACAAAATCATGTTTTTAATACCTGAACTTATTTTTGTTTGGCCAAAAAGTCCCTTCACCGTTTTTCCGTTAGACAACTGCATCATTCCGTCAAATAGAGGTGAGTCAGCCGCCACATCATCATGCTCTGCCATAAAAAAAATGGCCATTTAGTCCCCCAACTATTACCAAATGTGCTATTTGGTACCCAAAATTAAACTATAATTTAAATAAAAATTAAATACAAATTGTATTTTACATAAATCTACGAGAAATTGGTTTTCTACTCACGAATTATTTATTAATATGTGACTAATCATCCAAACTATCTAAATGGGTAGATATTTTTGTAATGTAATATATTTTAACCCGTACCATAAGTTAGAGTTGAACACGTCTAAATGACATCAATCTAACAAAAAATGTCAGGTTGTGCTAACGCGAGACAGTCAATTTTAGCCAACTTTATAATCTCAGTTCTTTCACATTCTATCCTCTAAAAAATAAATTATTCCCTCGTTCTAAATAAATTAAAGAATCTATAGATAATCCAAGTAAATTTAAGAATTGATAGATAATCCAAATAAAATAAAGAATCCATCCATAAATATCCTGAATCCCGAGATCCGCATAATTACTAAGCTAATTCGAGGATATTCGTCAAAACAAATAATCAATACGAAAATACTATATTAAACCTCCAACTTTACTCATTTTTTTCAACTTAAACCACCAATTTATTGCGTTCCGAAAACAAACCTTAAGTTTAATTGTTTTTCTTAGATAATCCTTCGAATCATCAAAATTGTGTAGAATTTTAGGTTGACTAACGACTAACGTTAAGATCGTTAGTTATATTATTATTTTAGTATAGCTAAGGGTGCTAACATTGACGGTTAGTTAACCTAAAATTCTGCACAATTCTGGTGATTTGAAGGTTTAACTAAGAAAAGAAAAATAAGTCGAATGTTTGTTATGGTAACGCGATAAACTATGAGAAATTTGCTTCTATGGTATAGAATTTACCCAAAATTTGCGATATGATAAAGCCTCTGTTCACAGCACTGTGCTCTTTCTCATAATCCGATTATAACCCTATAAGCTATTCCCCTAATCTAACGCCTACCTAGCTCCTTAGTCTTACACCACTTTGCGTTCCGGATACGCTTCGTCTGTACCATCTAATTGTCTTTCTTCTTTTGTAATTACTGCACTTTTGAAAAGGAAAAAAACCAAAAGGCTGAGATAATGAAAGGACGCATTGGACATATAGCCCTAATAACCGTTCTTCGTTCTTATAGATTGCGATATCTCGGGGAAACGGCTTATTCGTGCCTGAACTATGACCTTGTGTGAAAATTCCTACCTTGACTTGGGATGAGTGCGAAAACATACCCACATTCAACAAAAATTAGAATATTCATACCCACAAAAAAAAATTTTGGCTTAAACATGCCTGACGTCAGTTGACCGTTTGTTGACCGTTAAAAATCCAAAAAAAAAAAAGTTAACTAACATATATTCGAACTCAAGACCTTAACAACTATACAAAAAGCTTCAACCAACGTGCCACATCCATAGATCATGTTCTATTTACAAACGACTTGTATTTAATACCTATATATATATTAATATATATATATTTTTTGTAAATATAGTGTGATAAAGTAAACAATAATATTTACATGAAATATTTTATACGAGTTTGAGATATTTATATATTCATAAATATTACATATGTTTTCTTAAGCTTAATTAAAATTATACATCAAACATATAAATTATATAATAATATTTACATTGAATAAATATTTTGTAATTATGAATTTAAAATTACCCCTAAAGGATCAAAGTATACCACAGTATTTTCATTAAAATAGTTTCACTAACTTATATATCAAGCATAATATCGAGAAATACCCTAAAATACCACACATTGAAGTTTTTTCTTAAAAAAAACAACAACATATTTTCAAAAGTTCCAAAAAATCACTAATTTTCTAAAATTAATTAAGTGATATTTTTTGAACTTTTAAAAATTAGTGGTATCTTTAAGAGAGAATCTAAAAAATACCACCATTTTTTCAAAAAGTTCCTTAAATACCACTTTAATCCACTTTAATCTTTCAAAACTAAACCCTAAATATGGATTAGTTGTTGAGGTCTTGAGTTCGAATCTAAGTTGGTTTATTTTTTTGGATTTTTAATCTTAATCTAACGGTCAACAAACGGTCAACTGACGGCAGGCATGTTTAAGCCAAAAAAAAATTTTGTGGGTATGATTATTCAATTTTTTGTTTAGTGTGGGTATATTTTCGCACTCATCCCAAGTCAAGGTAGGAATTTTCGCACAGGCCCATAGTTCGGGCACGAATTAGCCGTTTCCCCGCGATATCTCCATCTCATTTCTAAATTTTGTCTCTCTCTATATTGTCTCTTGTTTCTCTATGTTTCTGAAATTGAAGTCCAATACTCTACAAACCGGTCATCGTTGTGCTAGTAAGCGAAATGTTTTTGGATCTGTCAATTTCATAAGCGTTTAATTTAGGGTTTTAACCATCCAATTTCTCGGTGCAGGAACATCGGAATTTTAGGGCTCGCGCGATTGGAGAGGTTATGGTTGAGATTGTCGAAATGGGAGATCTAAACTTGCCACCACGGGTTTTCGCGGTTGGAGAGGAACCTCAAGGCGAACGCGTAACTGCGTATCACAAAGCGGGACATATTAAAACTATCTTACAGGCTTTGGAAGAGGACGAAATTGAGATCATCCGGAAATCGACGTTTGGCAAGTTTATCGCCACCGTAGACAAGCCGACGTTTTCTTAAAGATTTGTGCGCTATGTATTAAAAAGACAGCTAAAGGTGGAGAATAAGAATGAGATATGGATTCTATTTGCCAGCAGGCCGATTCGGTTTAGTCTCAGGGAGTTTGCCATTGTAACGGGTCTCCCATGTGGTCCGCTTCCGACTATAAAGAAGAAGAGGAAGCAACATTTGACTGAAGAACCGTATTGGGGCAAGCTGTTTGGAACAATAGGTTTTATATCTGTGGACGAGGTCATCAAGCTTCTTGAGAACAAAACGGTATCAGACAAAGTGTTGCGGGTGAAATTTGCCTGTTTGGCCCTTCTGTCTTCAGTCTTACTTCCGACTTCTCTGGAACTGGTAGCTTTCCAGAGGCTGATCCCGAACAGTTACACCTATGGCGAGATCTGGAAAGCTCTGGCGGAGGGACATGAAGAGGCCCATCTCGAATGTGTTGGATATATCAGTGGGAAGGTTACGCTTATCGGCCTCCGTCATCATCCACGACGGATGTAAGAAACACAGACACATGGGTGTTCCCGGCTCAATCTGGTATCGACCTCGAACAACAGAAACCAACGACTCGTACGGAGGATACTCCGGAAGAGTTACCAAGTAACTGATTTCCCCCGGTTCAAGATCGAAAAACCACTCCCCGTCTATGGCGTTTACCCACATACCACGCACGAGTCTGACCATCTCCGACATCCTTTCCTAGCTTCTAACATTTTATTTTGGTTAGAATATAAAATAGTCGCCATTTGGCAAAAAAAATGAAGAACATATATGGACTGATAAAGACAGACAAATTTAATGAAGAACAGTTATAGCCAAATCAAAGTTTTGGCTAGGTGTGGACATTCGGATATCCAATCGGGTTTTGGGTTCGGTAATTCGGGTATCGGTTTTTCGGATTTATGAATATACTACCCATTCGGATTTTCTAAAAATTCGGATCGGATTCGGTTTGATATCTTTCGGGTTCGGGTTGGGTTCGGATTTTTAGTTGATAATTGAAATTTCCAGAATTTTTGTCCGGATTGGTATTACCCGGAAAAAAACCCGAAAATACCTGAAAACCCGAAAAAATCGAAAAAACCAAAGAAAAACCGAAAAATCCTGAAAAATCGAATACAAAAGAGCCGTAATAGATGTTTTTGTTCAAAATTTCACTTAAATGCAATAAATATTCATACACGTGCAACATAAAATTATTTACATATTTAACAAAAAAAATAATACAAATACCGGATATAGTCATAATAACCGAATCGAACAAAAAAATATAAAAATAAAAACTATAAGAAAATTTTAAACGATACGAAAATACCCTATGTTAAATCTAAATTTTTAAAGGTTATTTTATATTTCGGGTACTTCGCATATCCATTCGGTTTTCGGTTCGGTACGGATTCGGGTTCGGTTTTTTGGATTTAAAAGTTTAGAACTCATTCGGATAATTTTAAAACTCGGGTTCGGATTCGGTTCGGGTAATTTCAGGTCGGTTCAGATTTATTTTCGGGTTCGGTTTTTTCGCCCACACCTAGTTTTGGCACCATTAATACTTTAAGGTTAAAACAAAAGCCACATTTATGCTGTCGGGTGGAAGAAGGGGGAATGACAGAATCACCTGGTTATGAAGTTCGTTGGACAAAGAAATCTTAGACTGAAAGTTTTATACAGGTTGCAGAAGGCTTTTTACAGTGATGCGGGTGAGAAACGAAGGGACCCCTTCTCCTCCTTTATACACGGTTAACAGCAAGCGTTACCTATACATACAAGTATACATACATGTTTCGTCTGACAGAGGTAATCTTTTTGATATCTTGCATTAAATGAGCCACCCTTGGAAACTGTTCTGTGGCTGGGAACAACATAGGTCTGACGCCTATAGCCGAATTCGTCAGCTATATCGTCACATGGATACGCAATGTGAACACAAAACCGTGGGCAAAATCGTCTTTTCTCCCTGTTCTGAAATAGTAACTTTCATTATAAGAAATTATATACCAGTTTGCCAATTATGAACAAATCCCTTACTATAACACTTATTCACCCATAAATTATAGGTTTAAGTTGGAAAATGTGTGAAATTATATATTTAATATAATATTTTTCCTAATCATTATCATCATAAACAAAATCACTTGGGATTCAATATCCACGTCAAAGACTTGGGACAATCTACATATGCGAATGAGTGACGGAAGATCTATTTATGTATGAGACGATTGTTGGATCCCATAAGAGAATTATCTACTTGTTCAAGGTGCTGGTAAAGAGTTTTATCCAGATATAAAAGATTATCAATAATTCAAGGGATTAGAACGTTCCAATTTTACGTAGGAATCTTATGGTGTATATTTATACGACCTATTAATAAAATCATAATTCTTACCATATATTTATATATATATATATATATATATATATATATATATATATTTTGGCACTATGCAAAATTCGAAAATTGTACTATAAAATCTGGATATTAGTTGATTCAAAGGGAAAGTAAAAGAAAAGAGAAATTAATATATATTCTAAAATCTAGTTTAACAGTCTCCAGAACACTAGAAAATGTTATTAATTAAATTACGCATGAAAAGATTGGGGACAACTCCAATATACATCTTCTTCGCAAGTGGTGGATCGGTATTTCTATAATATCTTTCTTCCAAGTGTTGATTAGATTTTCAATTTTAAATCCAATAGATCAATAACCGCCGTTAAGTAGCTCTTGACTAACTATGTTCTAATTTTTTTAATGGCCTTGGAAACAAGACCTTTTTATCGTGCTCTCGGCTTTGATTTTTTTAATTAATGGACTTGGTCCAAATCACAATACCTCTTTATCATACTCTTGAATTTTAAGTATATAAAATACATAAAACAAGAACATAAATACTTGTTGACCAAAAAAAAAAAGAACATAAATACTTAATGTGAAAGTAAGAGTAAAGGGAAGCTTTAAATTCCAAATCATCGGTCACAAGAAAGCACATCAACGACTACTTTAGCTCTGATATTCCAATTTACCGGCCCAAAATACAAGCGGCATGTGGAAGCTCTCTCTTCATCCAATAGTTGAGCAGGAGTTTATTAATATTTCTATATCATGAGGTCTCGGATTATTTGTACGTAATATGATTTCTTAACAATTATACAGATGAATAGGAAACAGATTTACAAGACATCTCTAGTACTGTCCAAGTAAAGCCATTTATCATAATTTCACCTGTTCAGGTGTAAAAGATGTTTATTCAGAGTATAATTCAGGAAGTGGTGTATATCATAAATGTAATAAACGTCGATTAGAATTGTCTATAGTATATTTTCTGTCTCGGTTCTAACAAGGATCAGTTAAAATTGTCCGTAGTAAATTCTTTTTATGTAACGGTTCTCATAATTTGTAGATGATAAAATGAAAACACATTTGACATAAAACTACACATGTTATATATAATACACTGCAAAATAATTACAATTATAATTAAAGGACACTCGCATGTTTTTTGAAGTGAAAATTCCAGATTAACATTAAAGCAAGGTAATTTCACTAAAAATGGTCCAAAAAAGTAAATTTTAATTGTAATCAGAGATATAACACATGTTGAAATTTTGTTCAAATGTTGTTGTAAGCAAAAATCTTTAAAAGAAAAAAAGACTAGACAATAAAACTAAATAGAAACCCAAATGGATTAACAAAGAGATTAAAGCAAATCAACAAAAAAAATTTTTTTTGTCAACCCATGCCTTTCGTTAATAATTAAAAAGTACATACAAAAAGGTTACATCTAGATAATAGTGCAACTTTGGTGATTTAGTCTTGCCTGCTTTGCTAAAAGATCAGCTACTGAATTTGCCTCAGGAGAGATATACATGAAATTGAAATTTGATGAGAAAGAGGTTAAGTACAAGATGTCAACCAGAATAATGAAGTCGATGAGAGCCTTTGAGTGCGTTTTCCAGGGAGTCATAAACTAGAGCTAGGAGTATCCATAGAAGGAAATATGAGCTTAGCCAAGTTTGGACATATGGACGACAGCTTCTTGTAGTGCATACTCCTCATCTTCCAAGGCACTTGGAAGAGACACTAGAGAATTTGAGCCTATGAGCATGTACTTTCCTTCTTAACTCATCATGATTCAGCCTATACGTTGATCTGCAGCATTCCATGAAGCATCTACAAAACATATAGCCCTGTTAGCGCGTTGTAAAACTTCCATAGGGTTGCTGGCAATGTTTTTGAATTCGGACCAGATATCGAACCAATTAAGCTATTGGGTCATGGATCAAATTGATTCCGATCGGATATCGAACCAATTAAGCTATTGGGTCATGGGTCAAATTGGTTCGACCGGTTCAACCAGGTTTACAAATGTTATATATATATATTATAAGATTTTTTCTGTCAACAACTTATAAGAAGCTTTTAATCATATCCTAATGATATTTTGTAAGCTTATTCTCTAATTAATCTCTTATATTTTTAACAACTTTTTATATATTGTGTAAATAGTTAATTTTGAAAACAATAGTATAAAACTTTGAAAAGCAAATAAAATTTACTATTTTAAAAAAATATTTTGACTATGAAAATAATAATAGAACAAGTAGGATAGTTACTATTTTTTAAAAAATATTTGAACTATGAAAATAATAATAGAACAAGTAGGATAGTTAAAGAAAAAAGAAATATTAGTGTAGTAAATAATTTAACATCTCTTTATAATATAGAAGGGTTCCCTTTCTGAACTAGCTACGAGAGGCTGCCACGTGTCCTCTTTAAGTTTTAACTTATTTTTTGTTAGTCCCTCTATTTGCTCCCTCTACATTTGTTAGTCCATTATTCCATTATTTCATTATTGTTTTTACTCATTAACTAACAAACATATGAACTCTTTAAAAATTATATTATAATACAAATTTTACATAATTTCTACAGTTCATAAAAGATTTAATCAAATATTACTATGATTTTTTATAAATCATGCAAAAAATTATTCAATAAAAGCTAATAGTAATAAGAAAATAATTTAGTATTCATATTTTACATATATTTTAAAAATTATCAAAATAGTTTCCCATGAACCTTTCTAAAAATGTTATTCACGAAATAATGAAAAAATTGTGATTGGTACACTAACTTTAAAAACTGTAGAGGCTTTAATAAAAAATAAAATCTTAAAAGCCGGAATTTATCTAATCGGAATTTTTTATTTTAAAGATCCAAAAAATCCTAAAAGGTATCCTAAAAATACTTATAGCCACTTTCTAATTTACTTGTGCTTTGACACGATATTTTGCAACCAAATTTCTTTACAGCTACAACCAATTTAAAAAAAACTATAGCCACAATCCCCACCAATTACCAATCAATAATATTTTGTTACAAATCTATTTTAAAAATGTCAATTTTTAATTTTATAATCTCATCCACGCAACGCGTGGACTTTCCCTAGTTTAAGATATTTAAAAGAAACCCTAAATCTCAAAAACTAAACAATCCCTGCCGTCCACTTTTTCTTCCTCGTTTACGACTTTTTGTTTTTCTTCTAATTTTGTTCTTCATATCTCTTTCGTAAATGGCATGTAAACCATATTTTTAAAAGAATTTTGAAAGCAAACTTAAGAACAAACTGAAATTCTAGAAAAAAAAATGTTTGAGAATCTTCAGCATATATAGATGAACCGGGTTTGTATGGGCTAGCGGTCCGATCCGGTTCAACGGTTTTTACAGGGTTCTTACGGGTTTTATTTAATTTGGGTTTTCACATGGACCAGACCGGAGTGGTATCCGTTTCGCGGTTGAACCAATTGAACTGGCCGGTCTGGTCCGGTTTTTAAATCATTGGTTGCCGAGAGGTTGCCTCATTTTAGAAATGTGACCACTAAAGGATTGATTCCAGTCACCTTTTTTGAAACACATTTTGTCATATAGCTTGTTCCCATAGCTGATGCTCCAATATGGCTTTGTTGACTATGAGGGGTAAGTGCCATCTTCTCCCTTGGAAGAGATTATCATTTATAACTTTCCATAATCTCCAAGCTACAAAGGGGAATAAAGGGCTTTGGCTTTTCTGGGAAGGGTTTAGTGTAATGATCTAAGCAACATTGTCCTCAATGGAATCATAGAAAGAGAGAGCATGGAGATGAGGTTAATAGGACAAGACTCCAAACCTCTTTTGCCACTCCACATGTGAAGAAGAGATGATTTATTTTTTCTGCATCCTCAACATAAAGGAGACATGTATCATATACTTGAAACTTCATATCTTTACGAGATGTTGCTACAAGAAGAACTTTATACATCAAACACCACTAGAAATGTCTGATTTTAGGAGGGATATTAAATGACCAAATTGACTTACAAATAGTTCTGGTGGAGAGGGATGCTGATTGAGTGTGGGAGTGTTGGAGAGAGTGGCAGAATTGGTAGCCTGTCTTAACTAAATAGCCCCCGTTGGAAAAGTATGCCCATACTAATGAGTCAGAGGAGCCAAGGAGGGACGGTTGGATTGCCTTGATGTAGGGAACGTTTGTTGCTGCTACCTACTGCTGAAGTTTAGCTTCATCCCACACAGAATTGCTTGGAACATAAAAATTTTCCACATGAATATTAGAGTTTGGATTCTGAAGGGTGGGCTTAGCAGGCCTAGGTGGTGGTGTGGGTAACCAATTGTCTCTCGAGGGATGAATTTGGGATCCAGTTCAAGCTAACCATCTTAGACCTTAGGCTAAAATGTGTTTACCCTAGTGTATACGTACTTTTCCATGCAAAGCTAGAGTTAGCTTTGAGATCAACTTCTAAAATGTTGCATTTTGGAAAATATTTTGCTTAGAATACCTTGGCTCGAAGGGTACTAGAATGATGGAGAATACGCCTGCTTTGCAAGAAGAGCCTTGAATAGTTTGAGATCCTTGAAGCCTAGACCTCCCTGGAGCCAAATTAATGCTGGATAAATGAAAATACAAAATGCAAAAAGGAGAAGAGCGAATTTTTAGCACATATGATCTTACTTAGTTAACCACTCAAACCCCAATTTATATACTCTCGTATTCGTATTTTCCATTTCACCAACTTGATATCCTTTATACATATAATTTATTATATTTGATTTTAAGTTTGTGGTTTTCTACGTCTTTAGTTTTAGATAGAATTAAAGTCAATAAATGAAAGAGTTTAAGATAAAAGTAGGTCGGAAAGGGAAGCCATCACATTGTAAACGGCACCATATTGATACTTATCTGATAATACTACAAAGAAGACTAATAAATGCTCTAGTAAAGATCTCAGGAAAATTCGAAGAAGTCATTGGTTCCAATGACTCTTGGGACAAAGACCATATAAAATGTTCTAGTTTCAGGCTTGAACGGATGTACGGGTTTAAGTCCATAACCTCTTAGATATTGACTCTTGGTATTTTTCATAAGAACTAAGGTTAATTTCAGAATTTAAAGCTAAAATTTACATTGAAAGCCGAAAACACCAACTTAATTTTTTTTAAGTCAGTTTATGAGAAATCACTTTTACAAATCCAGTAAGGTCATGATTATGACAAATCGCGTTTACAAACAGGGTAAGGCCACATGACTCGATTTTATCCGCATAAATTGTTGGCAAGTTTTGGGCTAAATTTAAATCTCAATCACGAGTGAAAATGAAAGCTAGTGAGATTAAATATAGATAAGGTTAAGAGACATTTTTTTCTTTCATTTGTTGATGTGGGACAAACTTTTTCTTCTTCTTAACGTTACTTTTTCCACTTCATTTATTATAAAATTTCAATCACTTATTGGGCTTATATTGAATTGGGGTCTATATGATTTTTTGATATAATTGCAATAACTTTTATTTAACACCATGTGTGTATAATTTTCATTCAAAACTATAAATATATAAGCATAAGTGACATTGGCCTAGTGGCAAGTAGTAAGCCCACTGAAGGCAAGTAACACAAGTGCACGCGAGATCGAGTCTTTGGTTAGTCAGCCAGTTGTGACACAATCAATGTTAATATGTGGCTGAAAAAAAACTATAAATATATTAAAAAAAGTTATTAAACTAATCCTCAATTAATCTCCGTTTAATCCTCAGTTTTTCTGTAAATAGTTAGACCTACTCTAACCACCTGATTAACGCCAAGCAATATTTTGAACACTGGGTAATGGTATTTTTAAGAGAATAAAAGAAAGCTCAAGACTTAATATAAGAAAAAATGTAACGACCCAACCGCCCCTACCGGTGAGTCACCCGTCCCTACACCGGGCTCCTAGGCCCCACCACTGTTTGACGGTCGGTGCGTTACTTTCATGCCTAGCCCGACCATTGATTTACTGTCCCTGCAATCACCACGTGATCTTTCCCGTGTTTTGTCCTCACTCACACGTGTTTTGTCCTCATTCACACGGCACCGCGGATCGAACCCTAGAGTTCTTTCAAGCATGTAACCGGAAAAGGTAAGCGCACTTTGTTGACATAGGTAGCCAAATCAATTCATTTAAAGTCCTATTTTCAAATGGGCCGGGCCAGGGCTGTTACAATCTCCCCCACTTAACGGGAATTCATCCCCGAATTCTACACCTTATCATCTCTGACCCTCCGGCTAACATCCGGAGCAGCCCCTAACCCTTAAGCCCCAAGACAGTCTCCCGAGACAGAATCGGTTTGACTTCCCAGGCTCTGATACCAAATTGTAACGACTTAACCGCCCCTACTGGTGAGTCACCCGTCCCTACCGGGCTCCTAGGCCCCACCACTGTTCGACGGTCGGTGCGTTACTTTCATGCCTAGCCCGACCATTGATTTGCTGTCCCTGCAATCACCACGTGACATTTCCCGTGTTTTGTCCTCACTCACACGTATTTTGTCCTCACTCACACGGCACCGCGGATCGAACCCTAGAGTTCTTTCAAGCATGTAACCGGAAAAGGTAAGTGCACTTTGTTGACATAGGTAGCCAAATCAATTCATTTAAAGTCTTATTTTCAAATGGGCCGGGCTAGGGATGCTACAGTCTCCCACCCACTTAGTGGGGGTTATTGGTTTATGGATTTCAAAGAATCCGTAAACTTAAAACAAATTCAGTGTTATTGGATCAGTGAATTCTAAATCCATATTTAAATCAAGTGTTATTCGTTTTGTGATTTGTAAATCATATTTCAAATCATGTGTTATTCGTTTTATGATTTATAAATCCAGGGATTCGATTTTATAAAGGATTTGATGGATTTCCATGTTAAACATACAAAGACTCAATTCCTAACTTAAACCTTATGATTTCAGAGGATTTCATCAAGATTTGGAAATACTATCAAATCATACATGGATTTGGAATTCATTGAAATACCATAACCAATAACTCCCCCTTAATGGGAATTCGTCCCCGAATTCTACACCTTATCATCTCTGACTCTCCGGCTAACATCCGGAGCAGTCCCTAACCCTCAAGCCCTAGGACAGCCCCCCAGGACAGAACTGGTATGACTAACATAGGCTCTGATACCAAAATGTAACGCCCCAATCGCCCCTCCCGGTGAGTCACATGTCCCTACACCGGGCTCCTAGGCCCCACCACTATCCGACGGTCGGTGCGTTACTTTCATGCCTAGCCCGACCATTGATTTACTTTCCCTGCAATCACCACATGACCTTTCCCGTGTTTTGTCCTCACTCACACGGCAACGCGGATCGAACCCTAGAGTTCTTTCAAGCATGTAACCAGAAAAGGTAAGTGCACTTTGTTGACATAGGTAGCCAAATCAATTCATTTAAAGTCCTATTTTCTAATTGGCCGGGCCGGGGATGTTATAATCTCCCCCACTTAACGGGAATTCGTCCCCGAATTCTACATATCATAATCTCTGACCCTCCGGCTAACATCCGGAGGAGCCCCTAACTCTTAAGCCCCAAGACTGTCTCCCGGGACAGCACCGGTTTGACTTCATGGGCTCTGATACCAAATTGTAACGCCCCAACCGCCCCTACCGGTGGGTCACCCGTCCCTACACCGGGCTCCTAGGCCCCACCACTGTCCGACGGTCGGTGCGTTACTTTCATGCCTAGCCCGACCATTGATTTACTGTCCCTGCAATCACCACGTGACCTTTCCCGTGTTTTTTCCTCACTCACACGTGTTTTGTCCTCAATCACACGTGTTTTTTTTTTACAAGTGTCAGATTTTTATTTATAATGGTGAATAAATTATAAAAATGATAAAAAAACTTTTAAATAATAATAATAATAATAAAAAGTATTTATGTTTTAAATAAAAAGTTTAAATATTTCAAAAATAATTAAATTACCCTATTCATAAAAATAATAAAAAGACATTAAAAAAACTAAAAAAAGACTTTTAAATAATAATAATAAAAATATTTAGGTTTTAATATAACTATTATTATAATTATTTAAAAGTTTTTTGTATCATTTTTATAATGTATTCATCTTTTTAAATAAAAAATAAAATTTTAAAATTCTTACCATAAAAATCTGACACGTGTCAGATTTTGAAAAAAAAAAAACCCTAACGGAGTTAACTATTCCGTTAGAGAAAATGGCGGTGTGTGTGACGATAATAGAAGTTAGAGGTTTAATGTGCTAATTTTTCAACCTTCGATGTCTGAAATGTACCACTCAGAGTCTCGAGGTTTAAAGTGTCACTGGTGTCGAGTTTCGAGGTTTTATATGTTATTTCCCCAAAGATAAATGGAAGATCCAATAGGTGTCGGAATCGGACGGAGCCCATGTTTGTACTATCGACGGACATTAAAAAAAACATGAGTAATAGTTTCCTCTAACCTTACGCACCTATGACATATCGTGTCTCACCATATCCCCCGACTCCGAAGATTTGTTTTGATTGCTTTGTAATCCAATAACCCCTGTGAGAAAAAATATTTTATTTTGGATGGACATTAAATTTTCGAAACGTGAGGTTGTAGTGTGCTTAGAGGTAGCCTCATTTTCCAATAGCTTAGAACAATATTTACATAACATATTATGTTTTTCTTAACTAGCAGTCTAGCATAACGAATGTAAAATTATCACTCGTACTTTTAATGTTAAAAATACAATAGGTCAACATTTGTCCATCTAACAAATAAATAAATTATAATGACCTATATTATGATATATGTTGGCTCAAGTGGGTCCTCGCCTTTCTGTGTATATATAGCTGTTACTCTAATTTCCGGAAATTTCCACTCCCAACAACACGTAGGGACATTTTTACAATTTCGTGCTCCAAAAGCAAAAGCAGGAATCTAACCTTTTGTTGCTTTTTACAATTAAAAAGTAAAGCAAGCCGGACGGTGTAGTATGTGCTCAGAAGTGCATTACACACGTATCTCACCAACAATTTCAGTGCCTTCTCCGCCACCCGCCGCCGCAGAATCCGGTGGTGCAGAGACGATGTTGGCCACCGTGTTCATGGCGCTCCTCCTCCCCTGCGTCGGCGTGTGCTTTCTCTTCCTCGTCTATCTCTTCCTCTTATGGTGCTCCACACGTCGTCGTATGGAGGACCGTCTACGATTAGCAGAACCGGTTAAGTCGGTCACCGGTAAAGGGCTCTCCGTGTTGGACCTGGAGAAACTCCCTAAACTCACCGGGAAAGAATTCGCCGTGATCGGGAGGTCGACGGAGTGTACGGTTTGCCTTGAAGATATCGAGAGCGAGCAACCAGCCCGTTTGGTTCCTGGTTGCAACCATGGTTTCCACCAATTATGTGCCGACACGTGGCTATCCGATCACACTGTTTGTCCTGTCTGCCGAGCCGAACTAGCTACGAAGTTGTCGGAGTTTAGTGAAAATCATAGTCCTTGCTGAAAACAGAATCTGTCTTCAAATATTCTTCCTTCTATTATTCCTTTTCATTTACTTCTTACAAGGTCTTACAGTACGTTGTTTCTGCTTGTACGTTAGTGAATTTATTTTTTGGTAGAGTAAATAACAAAACTGGACTTATAACTTTTTCTTTTTCTTTTACCATACGGCATCTATTAGATCATCTTTACTTCATCTTTATTCAGTCTCGGCAACCACTCAAATATACACATATCTCGGAACTTCGTAAGATATGGGATGAATATGAATTTTCTTGGAATAATTTGAATATATTATTACCGAAAAGAGCCGGTTACAGAAGAGACCCGAGATGTATGATAATCTCCACTCCTAGACTCTTTTTGAGTGTCGTAAAAATAAACTAATATTAAATTTAGTATTAATTTAATCTGATTATTCACTAACAACTTCTCACTAATTAACTCTTCCAATGAAGAGACCTAACTATGATGTCTTAGCCATTTAAATAATAATTAATGTTACAAATTTATATTTTAATACNCTTTTTTTTTTTTTTTTTTTTTTTTTTTTTTTTTTTTTTGTTTGAAAAATTAGAAATATAACAATTATTGAAAAATTACTTCTATTACATTCTAGGGGGAAAAAAATCAAAATTACACGGAATTGTGAACATGTTTTAACTATTAAAAAAAACTTATGTTTAAAATTTTTGTTTTAATAGAAATGTCATTTAATTATTTAGACGAAATGCAAAATATAACAATAATTAAAATATTTAGATCATGTTTTTTAAAAAACATAAATATATTACATTACTCAAAATGTTAAACATATATTACAAGACCGACAAAAATTGAAACATAAAATTTAAAGTTTAAAGTTTAAATATCAATAAATTTTTAGTAGTAATTATTGTTGAAATATCGATAAATTGTTTCAAGTTTTTTTTGTTTATATTTGAAGTTTAATATAAATTGTTATATCAAAATAAGAAATATAAGAAATGTTGTTTGAACTCTTTTCTAAAAAATATTAAAGTTTACATCTCAATACGTTGGTTAGTATTAATTATTGTTGAAATATCAATACATTTTTTTAACATTTTTGTTTAAGTTTTAATACAGATTGTTATACAAGAAAAATAAATGTTAAAAATGTTGTTTAAATGTTTTTTCGGTTCATTTTTCTTTTTGTGGTTTATTTTTTCTTTGAACAAAAAGAACGTGACCATTTAGGTCGCACCACATGGCAGATGGTAAAAAGAGAAAAGATGCGACCAATCAGGTCCCTCCACGTGGCGGGTCTTCAGCGTGTCTTCGGACTTTCGGTTCTTTTGTTTGTCTTTATTTTTCCCCATGAAAAGGGTTAAAACACCTTTAAATGTAACCATTGGAGATTTGGAGTTGCTCTAAGTGTGAATTGAGTAAATTGAGAGACTCACATCGAAAACCAAACGGGTGAACAAAGAAATAGAAAAGGGAAACATGAAGCAGAGTAAAAGAAGTTAGATCATAGGATTGAAGTAAGTAACCCATGTAATTTTTACAATATAGGAGAGAGAATTTTCACTCTTCTCTTCTTCTCTTCAACTCGGCGTCTCTATGTGCTCCACTTCTGCCTCTCCGGCGTTTGGTGCCTCTCATTGGTGTTGGAGAGGGTTTATTCTCTGTTGGGCTTAACGTCGGCTCTTTTTTATGCAGGGTGAATCGGGTTCCTGGCAAATCTCTCTCCAGCGTAGCGAGGTGTGGTGCGGGTTGGTCGGAAGTGGTGCGGTGGTGACGAATCAGAGGAAGATAAGCGAAAATCGGTGGTATGGAAGAGACTTTTAGAGGAAGGCGGTTGTAATCCAGAGGAAGATCCGGTCCTTCTCAGATCCAGTTTCTCAAGATTGTGGTTCGACGGCGTGAGTCAGCGATTGATCCATGAGGAACAGCTACGGGAGGCTCCGAAGGTAAGCAGTGAGGGAGTAGGTCATTGCGGCTGCCTTGGGTAAGCTACGATCTTGGGTAAGTTGGTCGCATGTCGGAAGCGCCTAGCTCCTCCGACGCCAGGATTGAGAGTCTTCCTCGAGTGGTGACGGCAGAGCTCTTCGCTGTGGGGAAATCGACGATGGACTTATGTTGGGTGATGTAGGGGATTATTTGGGTTTTCTTTGTGGTCATCGGAAATGGCTCCAGCGGTGGTAGGTTCCCGCGAGGGCTCTATTTGGTGAGGTCAGCTCTCACCTTCTTCTAGCCGGTGGTTCAAGCTCCACGATGGTTGTCCTAAAGCATCGACGGCTTCTCTGTTTTACCTTAGAAACCCTAATGCCTTAGATTTATGTTATCCTGTTTTCAGTTGTTAGGATGTGATTTTGACCTCTTTTTCATACATCGGTAGCTATCCTCTGAGGGGATTTTCCCCTCGTTTTATGATTTTAAGAGTGTTTTCAGGTAAAAGNGGGGGGGGGGGGGTTGTGGCTTTTGGAAGAAAAATGACATTAATCAACAAGTAATGGAGCAAGGACCGAAGAAATGAGGATTCCTGCCGTGGAGTGACGACCGACATCCCACTTAGGTGTCGACCGACACACAAAACGAAGTTTTCAAGAAGATCACATGACCCTGTCGACCGACGGCACACCAAGGTGTCGGTCGACACCCTCTTGGAGGCAAATATGGAAACTTTCCAAGAGACGATTGATATGGAATGAAGGCGGATTGATGCTTGATATTCAGCTTTTTGAAGACATATTTTTACCCTAGCTCGTGGTTTCCACCTATAAATACTCTTGTAGCTCTCACTTTGTATTCATCAAAGTTTTTAATAAAATTTCTCTTAAAAATTTTGGTTTGTATCATGTCTTTCTTTTTCTTTATGTGTGAGTAGTTCCATTGTTGGGGTCTGTGTAGGAGTAGGGTTGTACATATCTCGTGGTAGAATGGTATCGGTTTCTCTTTGTTTTCAATGGTTTTCTTTAGAGTGATCTGATCTCTATGCCATTCCTGAAAAGGGGGGATCTTTAGGTACGTATTAGGGTGTATGTTCCCCCAAGTGAACGGTCTTAGGGTCCTAGGCACTGACAATGTCGTGGTTATGAAACGCCGAGATTCCGATATTAGACCCTACTAACTTTCATGGCAGACTACAACTAGTATTAAGAATTGATCCCTTTATTTCTGAGTCTAGTCTAGATCTCTATGCTCTTATTCTATTGGTTCCATCACTGTAAGGTAGCCCGTAGGATAAGAAGAGTCTTCACCTGCGCAAAAGCAATAGTCTTGTGAAGCAACATGTGTTCTAGCTCAAGAACGAGAAAACTCAGAGCATAGTAGCGATTGACACTCCACAAGAGTGTCGACCGACACCCCATACCTCGGACTATTGTCGACCGATGTTCTGCAAAGGTGTCGATCACACTAGTTTAAGAGTCTACTACTTGATTGTACTTCCCGAAACTACATACGTCATAAAGTTTTCCTAATATTGTTTTCACCGTTTTCCAGCATCATCTTGCAACTGTTATTGTTAATCATCATCATCATCATCTCCATTTGCTTAATCTTTGTTGCTTTGGTTACTTGTTTTACTTTTGTTTCTTGTTATTTGTTTCATAGTTAATATTTCTATATATCGTATTCCATTTATATTCTAGTTCTTTCATTGGTCCCTGTGTTTGACCCCATCTATACTACACTCATTAATTTCGGTTTTTTGGACGGGTATTATAAATTTATTTGATTACCCGGTACCAAAATCACCGTTATCATCAGTGTCCACGGTTTTGTCGAAGCAATTTTAGCCCAGTTAATACGCTGGAATTTCATTCGAATTCCAGTTATACCGGTCAGTTAAATTAATAAAAAAAAAAAGTAAACCATGTAACAAGGTTTGTGGAGCCAGAGTGGCTAGCAAGGCGATAAAGGCATGTTTAGGAACGATGGCCGAGAAGAAACAATATTGTTTCATGGAACAAGAATGGCAAAGTCGTTTAACTCCTTTCAAGTTGTTGAAGTAGATAAAGCACTGATTTTCGTAAAGTTTCGAGACCAGAAAAGACATCATCACCAAAAGTGCTTACTGGAGGAAGGGTGAGGAGAGAGAAGACTAAGAATATTTCTGGAGTTGTTACGCCTTGAAGCACGACCCATATTAAAGGTTCACTCATTTTTAGCGGCTGCCGAAAGTAAAAGGGCCAGAGGGACCAACTAGCGATAACTAGGGGCCTAGGTGAGACAAATGATCGAACCAGAAAGAAGTGTGATCGTGGTTTAGTTTTTTTATTTAAGGAAAAAAAGGGCTTGGGGAAAAAGTTTCAATATCTTTCTCCAAAACCAAAAGCCTGTGGAGTCATTCAGGGACCCAAAGATGCAGTTTCGAAATGATATTTTGCCAAGACCCACTTTTAGTGAAGAGTAACCAAATTAATTTGAGGCCAAAGATCGAGTTCCATAAGTGAAGCTTTCAATCCCTAATTCTCCATTCCAAGTTGGTTTACGAACATTTGACCACGAGACTTTAACACCTTAAGCCGAGCCTGGACAGTTGTTCCACATGAAGGAGCTGCAAAGTGTTTCAAGCATGTTCAAGCAGAATATAAGGAGTATAAAAGCCGAGAACCAGAAATTAAAGTATCCCTAGATCCCGGGCTTTATTAATTGAAGCCTCCCACCGAACTATAAAAAATTATTAGTGAAAGATGAGAGCTTCCATGAAATTTCGTCGAGAAGAATCTAGAAGTGGTCTTTTGTAAGCTTTGTTGAACTTTAAGGAAGTACCAAATAACGAAAGTGAATTGGCAATTGAGGAGTTACGCTGATGATTGGCTCCATTTAGAAAAAGATTGGTCTTTTTTTTTTATTGATTGCCAAACGTGACATGTCATAGAAATGGTCGAGGATCACGAGGATATTGTCGATTTTGATGATTCTTCAAAGAAAACCAAGATGTCGGCGGCGAAGCGTTAGTGGGAGATCAAAGGGTTTAAGCAGCTGGGATGAGGACCAAACGAATGTTAGCTAGGCCAGCACTTAGCAATCGAGGTAGGATGTCCATTGCTAAGACAAATAACTACGGCTAGATTGGGTGGAATAAACCCTTCTTGCCCTTAAAATACCCCGTCAATTTTTTCGTTGAAAGCGAATGAGTAAGAGGGCAAAGAAAGACACTTCGAGATCCAACCTACAAAAGTGTTAAGGAAATTCAAACCACAAAGGCAGTTAAAAACAAATGATCAATTTAAACTGTTTAATGCCTTAGCTAGATCCATTTTAAGGTAGCCACTTGGAGGAGAGAAAGCTTTGTGGGATGTTGGAGGATGTTCAAGGCCAAATTTGTACATTTTAAGACAACCATTTTAAGGAAGCGATTTTAGAGAAGGTATCATAAATCTCCACAATGGTACGTTCATATCGAGGGAAGGACAAGAGAAGCCTTGTCGCACTGGATCGAATCAAGATCAAGATATTAACCCTAAACACTAAAATATATAGATGTGGGTCACGATAACAGCTATGTGGGCCCAAGAACATAAATCTTATGCCTCTATTCAGTCTTCATGCAAAGGCACATGAAAAAGTTGATTCTTGATCTAACATCCTAAACATTGCGTAAAGAATTTTTCGCGATACCAGCTCTAAGTTAGCGATCTTTTTCTTAAGAAGATCAAATCCGACGAAAACAAAATGCCTCTGCCTTAGAACATTAGAGAAAATCGGCATCATGAGGGCTGAAATGGTAAATAGAGTGACCATAAACACTAAACAGAGCCAAGAAAGAAAAAAAGGTGGCGGCTGGCTCCAGTGTTGTGGATTCCCGGCTCCGGATTAATATTCTATTTCAAAGAGAAGACATATAGCTATTTTTAGAAAATATATATATATATATATATATATATATATATA
>OVAF01000684.1:0-33772 GCA_900406245.1 Odontarrhena argentea | reverse complement strand
AAAGTCTTCGTGAAATGAACCATGGCTAGAGGTGCTCACAGCACTAGATAGACTGATTCGAGCAGGGTCAGTGGTTGAGAACCGTGAATTTGAAGTGTCGACATTTACCGGAGGAAATGGACAGAAGAGATTGGCATTGGATTCTGTCTGATTGTAACTGGCTGGTGCAGTAAGTGAGACAATGTCAGAAAAGACTTTTCCCAACCGATTTTGTGTAGAATTCTCAGTAGAGGGTTGAGTAACTTGATCCTGTGGGAACATGATAGAAACTATAAGAAGGTGGTCATTCAACTCTTGAGAATATAAAACATGGTGTTACATACAAGAACCGTTACAAATGGAGACACTCGTCGTGCATTAGGGGTTGGACTCGGACATTCCGCAGAAGTAATCTCAGGTTTTATGGTGTTTTTCCATGTGGAGACTTTTACCCGAGTAATCAATGCCTTCAAACCAACAACCCAAACTTCTGCTTCATCCTTGTCTTTACAAATCTGCTCAAAGCATGATCAGTAAGGTCAAGATATATATCCATCTTCAAATATATTTGTACAAATGAGAAAAACTCACCAAATCTAACGACCTGTCAGGGCATATGAGCGAAAAGGATTGATACTCTTTCTCGGGGCGTGGATATCTCTTAAATGTAGCCTGAAACAAACTTTAGCTGTTGAGTCTAAGCGGTTAGAATAAGTCAAAACCTATAGAAGAGAAGATATAAGAAGAAACAAGAGCATGCTAAAAATGAAATGATGCGAAGCGAATATGAGACCATCTTACCAAAAGTTTATATTCCATACTTCACATGCGTACTCATACTTACATGCATAATATTGCAAAGAGAAACTCACCGTGCGCTGTCCAGGGACAATTCGCAGGACTTGATTGAGCTTAATCTGCTTCTCTTCTTTGCCAGAGTACCATACTATTGCAGATTCGTCCTAGAATAACGCATATGTAATATAAAATGAGTAATTAAGAAAAATACATGGAGTCTTATCTCTATTCCAAATTATACAAGAGAAACTTACACTTGAAAGCTTAAATGGACAAAACTTAGGCTTCCCTCTGCGTCCGTATTTCAACAAGTAAGAGCCTCTCTTAAGTGACGTAACTGCCTACCGAATTCAAGTAAAGGAATCGCATGAAAAAGATCGTTTTTAGGAGTTTTCGATAGAGAAACTAGACACATGAGAGTCATATAACTGTTATCTAATTTGGATGATATCTTACTCTAGACAGATTTGAAGAGTTGTGTATAATCATTCAATATAAAGGGCCATTGAAAGTTGTGTACCTGTTCGACGTCTCTCTCAGCGAGACTAACTCTCAAGGAATCAGCCATTGAAGGGGAAAACAGCTATGTCCTTTTGGAATCATTCTCAACCAAAACGTTTAACATCACTTGAATCTCATTTGGGTTTTGCAAGAAAACGTCATAATCCTTCTATAATATAATTGAGATTCCAAAATGTACATCAACCTCCAAATATCAAAAATCCACTCTAGATGATCCTCAATAATTACTTGTACTTGTTCACCAAATCGAAGAACGTTAACTTTCCAAAATCACCAATATTCTCAGCCACAATGTTGCAAAATAACGACCCTAATAATCTGTAAACCTCTGATGAGAATCTCAATGGCACAACACATGCCACAATCGTCTGCGATGAGGAAGGAGGGAGACTTGGACAGGCTCTTGGTGATTATCTGAGAATGTACAGCTCTTATTCAGATTTAGTTCTTGCATCTTTCTTTCTTTCTTTAGCATATCCTTAAGCTCCCATCTAAATGTGGAAGCTGTAGTGAACGTAAATATTTATAATTTGAATATGGCATTATATAATGTCAACTGTAAAAAATAGAGAAGTAGTGATAACGAACCTTAAGGTATCGAATTCATGTGTTCCACTATGGTATGGTATATACAAACTAGTTGGTCTCGTATATATATCTCTCCACTGATAAACAATGGTAGGTATAGAATCTATAAAAGAAAAGAGATAAAACATGATTTGAGATTATATTAAACTGGTTCGAATTTGGTGTATAAGGATCAAATGTCGCCGTTGTTTACCTCAGCGTTCTTCACAGACTTGTTTCTTTGTCGATAACTATATCTGTCGGTTAGCCATTACCATTATGAATGATTTTCTTGCATGAAAAGAGAACAAATTTTGAGATATTCGAGGAATCGAAAGAGGGCTTACCACATCGAGGCGCATTCAAACTTATATGTAAGAGCTTGTTCTTGTGGAAGGAGAAAATTGTAACAAAAAAAAAAAAAGAAAAAGGAAATGAAAGAGGTTGATGAGAAGATTATGGCTATGTGGTGAAGAACAGATGAAGCAGAAAAAACCGTAAAACTTATGTTTCCTTCTCTTCATTGTTTCATTAGTCTTTAAATAGAAAACACAAGCCACGTATATGATTCGTCAGGTGACTATATATATAACGGATGGGAAATAAATAGTCAAGAAGAAAACAAACCAAATCGTTTCATGTTTCTCAGTTTGGAAGCTCAATCCAGACTTTAAAGTTGAACATCCAGATTGAGGAACGGGGCCTCAGTCAGAAAATTTTACTCCAACAGAACTAAGTCTAAAACTGGTATTCCATTAATACGAAAACATGTCATCACTACATAACAAGACTTGTATATTACAAAAGCCATAGGGACAATACTCACACACCGAGCTTATAAACTCAAAGTAAGCCAAAACCGAACCAGGCGGTAAGCTTATTAGTACCTATAGTCATCATCAAAGATCATGTAGTTATTGCTTCCTCCTCTCCTTCCCCTTTCATAATGATCCTTCTGCATCACATTCACTCAGATTTAGTGATATCATATATACACTAGTCTCCATACATATATGAGAGAAAATATGAAATTTGAGAAATTTACCCGAACAATCATTCGCTCAAATGCCTCGGTGCCATGCTGTTCCATGTATTTCTCGGCAGCAGTGAGGATGTCATCGTCATCGCGTTTGGGGAAGAAATTGAACTTCTTGTGCGGAACATACCAAATTTTAGTGGAAGCTCTTTGCGGGTTCATGTAGAACGGCCTGATGAAATGCCTGTAGACATGCTCTGCTCCATTAAACTGTGGTAGAACTAGCCAGCATATACAGATCAGCTTCACAAACGGCCATATTGGAAACCTTGAAAGTCATTAAAAAAAACCGATTATTATATGACCATCGATAGAACGTTGTAGCCTAACTGTTTGTACTAATGTCAGTGTCATATATCAATAACAATAACTAACCATTCGAGAAGTTTGGAGAAAGTGAGTTCGAAGAGGGAGATGATTGCGTAGAGAACCCAATAGGTGAGCCATTGCTCGTCTTCTGCTAATGATTTTGTCTCTATTGCTTTCACTGATGCATATCTGTTCATAAATAAGTAATTATTGATGCCAACACAAAGTCTAGTTTTTTGTTTTTTAAATGTAATAAAAAGTTGAATACTCCAAAAACCATAATGCCTCGTGCCTTGGATTCTTTAGTGGGTGTGTGTGGATATACGTGCATCTCATTAAACTATTCATAATTTTTAATCTCTAATCAGACACAGAGGATCAATTTTTCAACAAAAGTTTAGCTTTTCTTATTTTCCAATGTGAATACAAATCTGAAACAAAGAGTAGCCTGGAAAATGAGTTTTGTTAGCAATCAAATTTATTAATCAGCCCTATCAACATGGACAGATTTATGAACACAGAGAGTGAGAGAGAGATTTCACTTACAGAGGGTAGACGAGAGCAACCAATGGGCTGCACAAGCACAAACAAAAAATTACAGCAAGTCAATTTTTTCCAATCAAAACAAAACTCGTAAATCAGTACAAATCTAAAGACTTTTTTCAAAGTTAAACTAGAGACAATGTAGATAAACATAGTAGTAATAAGACTAAGGAAACAAGATTTGATCTAATTAACACAGAAGCAAAAATATAGGATCCGTAAAAAAAGAGATTTAGCAAAAGAGAGAGAGAGAGAGAGAGTTACAGAGCAAGGACATCGAAGTTCTTGAAGAGAACTTGGAGAACATTATCATCTCCAGAGTTAGAAGGCATTGTTACTGTTACTACTCTCCAGTTTCTTCTTTTCTTCAATCGCTAGAGCTTTCTCTTCTTTATTTTTCTCTCTCTGAGTGAGGAAGTACAAGACAGAAGTGGAGGCCAGGTTTTACCTTCGGAATTTTATGACCACTCCTTTTCTTTCTTTTCTTACAAAAATTTTAAATTAAAAATTTGATTTTTGCACCAGGAGGCACCGAATTTTCACCCATTATTATGACTATTATTACTTTATTTCTTTCTAAACACATTTTGACGAATATTTGAATTTGTGCGGCTACAATTATTTTCCACTTATATTGAGTGAATTCACCACATTGTTGTATACTCCGTTCTAGAAAGATAAATTTTTTCGAGATTTCACACATATTAAGAAAACAATTAATATTACACAATTTTTCGATATTTCATATTTTTCAATAAATTTAAACCAATAGTTATGCTTAAAATTCAATTATTACTTTTCGAAATTAACAATTATGCATCAAAAACAGAGAAAATTCATCTTTTTTGAACATAATATTTTCGTAGAAAATTCATCTTTATAAAACGGAGGTGGTATTTAGAAATAAATCATGAAGTGGTATTAAATTTCTATTAGCAGTTAAAAGAGGAATGTGAATATGTTGAATCATGATACTAAATATTACGGGTCCAAATGTTCAACCGTCTAAGGTGAAAATTAGGCCTGAATCTTCCACTCGAATTTGATTTGGTATTTCCCACAATTTTACAAATTTGGATTAATTAGAAAGAAAAAAAAACTGAAATAATTGAATTAATCTAAAAATTACAAAGAAAAAACTGGAAAAACTTTTACCCAAACTATCCAAATATACTACACTTAATATCGAAATCTCTTTAGGCTAATCTATGTTTTGTGTCCATTCAGTTTTCAGCTTGATCCGAATATCCAAAAAAATTCAAAAAAGATGAACCATTAGACATTCCGAATTCGAATCAGTTTGGAAATTTTCAAATCGGTCCTTGTTTAGTGGGGGTTATTGGTTTATGGATTTCAAAGAATCCGTAAACTTAAAACAAATCCAGTGTTATTGGATTAGTGAATTCTAAATCCATATTTAAATCCAGTGTTGTTCGTTTTGTGATTTGTAAATCCTATTTCAAATCATGTGTTATTCGTTTTATGATTTATAAATCCAAGGATTTGATTTTATAAAGGATTTGATGGATTTCCATGTTAAAAATACAAAGACTCAATTCCTAACTCAAACCTTATGATTTCAGAAGGATTTCATAAGGATTTGGAAATTCTATCAAATCATACATGGATTTGGAATTCATTGAAATAGCATAACCAATAACACCCCCTTAGTTCTTCTCCAGGTATTTTGTGCATTTCCAGTCTGAACTGTACGTATGCTTTACAAAGCCCATGAGCCATGATGCTATATTTCCCTTACCAAAGTCTATGGGCCTCAGCAAAGATTAGATCTTTTTTCCAACATCATGATGCCCTCGCTCATTATTTCAACATTTCAGCAAAATCCAGTCCCTTTCCAAATGTAATTCTTTGGATATAAACATTGAGCTATGTGGCATATTAAGTATTGGGCTGGATGTCTCTGTATCATGATTGTACCAGCCCAGTCGAGCGTATTACCAAATCAAGCTGAGTTAAATGTCATGTAATTATGTATTGTGCCTTTTATGCTCTCATGGTATGCTTCTAAAAAGAAAAGATGTATTCTAGACAATATGAAATCTCAAATCATATAATATATCATTTATTTTGCTGTAAACAAAATAATATGATTATACTCAAGATGGCTAATGATATTATATAGTAGCAAAGCCTGATTAAACAAAATAGAGAAGCAAGTGATGAAATGATGATCCTCTAATCTTTTCCAGATCAAAAACAAAGAAGCCACATGAAATACACTTTACACTCTTCTATGTGGGAGTATGTTTCACATATATATATAACTACGTAGATCCATATATATATACATGAATATTATAATTAAGAATCCTTTATCGACATTTTGATTTCTTTTGTACCTATCGGGTAATGCCAGATTATATACTACTTGTGCCCTTTCCTTTTTATCGCAGATTTCTTTATATTATAAAATAAAACGCCGACATAAAAACAATGATCGGTTCGTGACTCGTATCTTATTGTTTATCTATAAAGTAATACGTTAACAAATAATATACAAATATCAAAGAAGATCCCTGAGATCAACTGTCTCTGTGTCTATTATTTTCTTTCTATTAATACCCTGAAAATCTAGTTTATATATATGTACTAATGATATTATAATACTGATATTAAATATGATTACATTCCTTAAAAAAAAGCTCAACAGCAACCGTAATACAAATAAAATGTTGCTTGATAAATAGTCGACCTATGACTTGAAATAGTTCGGACCGATCTACAGAAGTTTCATGTATTATTCGGATAAAAAAAATATATATTGCTTTTAAATAGATCAATAATTTTTTTTGATCGATTTTATTATTGTATGTATGAGTGTGTGTTATTTTAAAATTTGTTAACGTATCAATCCCCATGCTCGTTAATATCTTTAATTTATGTACAACTTAGTTCTATACCCATGCATGGTAAAATTAACCGGATATATATATAGTGATCATATAGAATCCCATAAAATTTAAATAAAATAAATGATATAGACCGACACAAGATGCAGCTGTATGGTTATAAATTTATAATGCATTTTATATATTCTTGTCGATTTATGATGTATCCTGTCTCCTATATATATAATTTTGATTCATCCTTCAACCAAAAAAAAAAAAGCCTTTATAAATTAAAAAAATGAAGCAGCAGGAACCTATCACTATAAATAGTTTCAATCCTTCTTTGTTTTCGTCCAATTTTTCAGCAATGGTTTTTTTTGGTGTCCGAAAATTGACAAACTTTGACATATAAGATAAATTTCTATTTAACAAGAATTAGATGCTGCTTAAAATGTTCATGGATCCGGAGATATTAGAGCGTGAGCCTTGAAATGTAATACAATTATAATACTTAAATTCCGACAGATAGATCAATAATGACATGTTTCATAATTCTACTTATTGTATCTTACATATTTCTGCTTTGGAATAGAAATATGTATTACTGAAAAATGTATTATATAAAATCATGAGTTCAACGTATCTGAAACCCTGAGCATAAAAGACCTATACTGGCAGTCTGGCACTGATATGGCATTATGTTATATATATGCAACCCCCTCGTCAATACACTTAATTATCAAAACCAGACAATCACATTTTAATGCTTTGAACTATATATTATATAACTATATTATATATACATTAAAAATATCTTACCATAGTGTAATTGATTGCCATCAAAAGACTAGTCAAGATTGAACCATCGGAAGGTAAATATCATACTGAGAAAATAACACATTAAAGAGAGATATATAACCAGAACAAGGTCATATTAATAATGCATATAAATACACCTCTTTTGAGGTAACATAGTAGAAGGAATCAAACCATTAACGAGGGATATGTAATAATTTGGCATGGAAAAATATTTTATTGATTCGCAATACTGAATTACACGTATATAGAAATGGTTCAAAAACCCTAATCAAGCAGTGTGTCTCCATAGAAAACTCTCATCACACTCAAGACTAAAGAGAAAAACATTTCACAAGAACAAATACAACTTGAGGCCAAAAACCTTTAGGGAAAAAACCAAACCATGGTTGTAAAAATCACATTACTAAAAATATATATCGGATAATCACGTTCTTACTTACTCAATACATTAATCAGAAGAAGCGAGAAGAATAATCAAAGATCAAATCCAAAAAAAAAAAAATATTAAGAAGCAATGCCAAAAAACATAGCTTGTTAAAAAACAAACAAAACAAAAGGAAGGACCAAAAATATAAATAAATCTCACAGATATATAGTTTTTGTGTGTGTTTGGCCTAGGAATGATGACTTGTGCTTCCATCTTCTTGATGGTTGTGATGATGTTGATCTCCGCCGTCACGGTTTTGCTGGTTTGCCGTCTCTGCCACGGGCCGGTAAGCAGCGTTCAAGGCGGCTAAAACTCCGTAATGGTTATGTTCTCCTCCTCCTCCTCCACCGCCTCCTCCACCTCCGTAATTAGAAGCCAAAGGCTGTCCAGAAAACAAAGCAATCGGAGCTGCAAAGTTCATCAGATGAACTCCTCCTCCACCTCCTCCTCCTCCTCCGCCTCCACCGCCTCCGCTTGGGTTATAAACATCTCCGGAGACATGAGGGTTAAGATTAAACGCCCAAAGATTCTGAGTGTTATCCGCACCACCAGCACTGCTCCAGAACGGGGCGGTTCCTGGAGTCTGGCTGGTGGGTAAAGATCCAGCACTCGACTGTACAAGATAGTTACCCATCTGGTTGTGATCCAAGAGTTGGGAGGAAGAAGAAGAAGAGGAATGAGACTCGCTCTTAGGACGAACCTGATGCTGATGCTGATGAAACTGATGCTGCTGATGCTGAGCCATGGAAGGAGAATGAAAGTAATAACTGCTGGGAGTGGTACGAAGATGAGCAGAAGAAAGAGAAGACCTCGAGCTACGAAGGGAGATATTAAGAGAAGTGAAGTTAGCCGGAATAGTCCCAGTTCCAGTGGCGGCTATAACAGCAGGCTCAGCTTGCTGGAGTAGCCACTCGATGGTCTCGCCGTCGGATTTATGACCAAGCTCACGAGTGAGCTGGAAGACACGTGCGGCGCACATGGCAGGCATACGAATCCTACGGCCACGGCCTTCGACTTTGGTGTGTCGGTCTTTGGTGGAGGTTCGCTTAGGAGGAGGTTTCTTGGAGAGAGCGTTGTTAGGGTCGGAGTTGGATTCATGAGGGATGATGGCTAAGGAAGTGGAAGACGAAGTAGAAGAGTCAAGAAGCTGGAGAGGGAAGTTGGGTCGATGATGATCTGGATCCGGATCCATGATCCTGATGATGATGGTGGTGGTGGTGGGGATTCGTGGGACTACTATACTACTACTGTCTCTGTTAGATCTTTATGTGAGCCACAGTTTCTCTCTCTCTCTCTATCTATCTAAACTTATCTAATCTATCTTTTTTTTTGTTTGTTCTTGTAAGAGAAAGAGAGAGAGATAGAGAGGTTATGGTCCTTAAGGACATGAAACTCCTTTCAGATGGGAAGCTTTGTTGTGTCTGAATATGTGTGAGAGAGAGAAGGTTAAAGCAATGAATATGAAAGCATGGACTTTTNGGGTTTTTTTTTTTTTTTTTTTTTTTGCTTTAATTTATATCTTTTATTTTTGGAATTCTATTTACATTATAAACTATTCCCTTTGAGAATTTTTCGTTATTTTTGGAAATATAAAAAAGAATGGGCCTGTTCAAATATATTTTTTTTGTTTTCTTTTTTACGTACAGTGATCAAAATGAATGAAATAAAAAGGAATTCGTATTTATTGCGTTTTGATAATAATGTGTACAGAAATTTATGTTTGTAGTATAGTATCCAATAATTAAAATAGGTGACGTCGATTGTCGTTGATATATATTTATATACACTGTTAACTTTCAAATGGATCGGGAAATTTAATTTTCACAGCACAGTTTAGAGAGAGGGCGAAAAATTCAGTGATTCAGAAAATAGTTACATACACGATATTTTGTACGTACGTGGCAACAGAATAATAAATAGATGGAATTATTATTGACAGTGATTAATCTATGGTAGATCACGAGATCCACATGATAGAATCCAACTGCTTTTTTTACGATTTACCAGTTTTATATTACTATATATCTACATAAACATATATATATTTATATTATCCCCATAATAAAAAGCAAATATAGTGCTGTGTAATATATATATGTATATATATATATAAAGCAAATTTGTATTGGTTCTCCTTTGTTTCCACCATTGGTGTTATCTCATTGACATACAATGGTCGTTAAAAGATGTAGCACTAAATTTAGAAAACTATTTTGATATTCTGATGTGGACCAAATATATATATATGTATATGATTTCCATTTTTTTCAACGAATAGTGATGAGGACGCTTCCTTTCTTATGTGATGATTATTCAACATATCGACAGTTCATAAGTTTATTTTTTGTTCGCATTATATTTGTTATTAATTGTTTCCGTTTATGTTTGTAATGATCACTAGATTCCACCAGTTCATTCGAAAAATATAAAGAAAAGATGTCACGTATATACATAATGTATAGTCACTATTTGTTTTTTTTTTAAACCAAGAGCGAATCCAGACTTTAATATCCGACTAATTCTCTCGGGATAAATGTAGCCGTCGTATAGTTCATCCACCAGATTTTTTAATGAACCTTAAGCATGACACCACCCGACTAGTCACTATTTGTTCCTAACCAATACCGAAAAAGTCTAGAAAATAGATGTAAAGAGACAATTAATTAGTGTATCTTTATAAGTTATACTTGATATTGTTCAATCGTAACAAATATTGATTCACTGTCAGTTTTTACTTATGTGTTTTAATCTCAATACATATAATACAAACACATCATTTAAAAAAAAAAAACATCAACACATCTTTAAATTTTAGATAACAAGTACGAACGATCACAAAATATAGGCAGCTACAATCTATTATATTTTCTCTATAAAACTCATCATCTTTATCACTCTTTTTTGTCATTTCTTCATCTTTCTTAAAAAATTTGTATTCAAAATAAATCTCAGATTTTGTAATTCATACTCGAGATTTTATTCATGTAAAAACCGGTGTAAGAATTACAAAAATGATGTCGCTGAAAAAAAAAAAAAAAATCTCAGACATGTGACCCAAACTACATGAAAAAATATGCAACTCACGGATAAATCCTCTCGTATAAAATTTCGATATTATGTTGATTTTGTTTTCTAGAGAACTAAATGTCACGAAAAAAATCTCATAAATCAACGTCTCTGGTCTACAATCAACGTAACTCAGTTGGCTCTTTGCTTTTCAAATTTTGTTCATGGTTTACATCAAACACTACATAAGTGTTCAAAACCTGATAGATGTCTCCCTACCATCTACATGAATTTGTCTTTCAAAGAACAAGCCAAACTCTGACAAGTGAAATTTTTTCCATAGCACATTTATTTCATTTATGTTGATCATCATCTTATCTTACCGATTGATGAGTTTTTGATTTTCATGATTCAATAGATATCACATATATAGTATTCTTATTTTTAATATGTTAAAAACTCTTTATTATCTACCTTTTTAAAGTTTCGCAAAATATTAAATTCAATGTCTCCGCTCCCTTTTATAAGATGTATATATATATATTAAAAAAATTCGTTTTATTAATTTGTGAGCTGTTGTACAATTTTATTATGAATGATTATGTTCTTTGATATTTTTTTACCTTTTGAATTCTTTAATATTTTTCATTATTAGATGAATTATGTTTTCAAGTAATTATTAAATTATATTTCGAAATGGGAGAAGAATTAATTTTATAGCTAAAGCCCCAGCAATTGAATAAGATAATTTGCAAAAATTGATTGAAAAGTCTTGTGTAGTATTACATGTTTCAAATATATATAAAAAACTCTAATGTGTCATATCTAAATTAGAGTAACTAAGATATCAAATTATAAACTTTAGCTAAAAGTCTCGGCTAGTAATAGAAAAATAAAGGACAATAATATTTGACATGTCAGGTAATAACAAGAACAGTTCAAGAAGAAAGATCACAAGATTTTATGACTAATAACAATATAGTCAGCCGACTAATTAATCACTCATTAATTCTCTACAGTCATTTTCGCCACTGGCAAATGTACATATGACTCAATAAAATCTTGTTCAAACAAGAATCATAAATTTTGCCCCTAAAATAAATTAATATACAACCACATATGTCACTCACTAATCAACATTTAATATATTCTGATATTTTTCAACAACTATACACTTGGATTCCAACATTCTGGTTATCCTATGACCATCACTAAATTTTGTTTAAGGCCAAATTTAGGATTAGTACAATTTGACCACACACATATTTATATTCATAAAAAAAAATTAGGTAATAAGGTTGTAAACGCAAATAAACCATATCACACACGTTGACATGTGATGATATAAATGTTAGAATAACAGCAGAAAAAAAAAATATACAAACCATAAATTTTGGTTTGGTTAGAGACAATTAAAATATAGATATGAAGATTAATTAACATGTGGTGTGATATTATAATTGGTAGAATGACAACAACAAAAATTAAAAATTTAAATAGTCTTCTCGTGGGACAAATTCTGGATGATCAAAGTTTCCATTTTAATAATAAATCAATCTATCTACCTGTCTAAAATACTTTTAAGGTTGTCAAATACTAGCTACTTGTACTACAGATTTTAATAATTTTAGTGAAATAGAATTTTTTTTTTAAAAGAGAAAATGTAAAAAATGAAATAATAATAAGAGAGAGGGAGTGGGATGAAAACAGAGTCCACGTGCGTGTCCTCTGCATCATTCACTCTCAAACGACAGTGACCATAGCCTCCTGGGCCCCACCTCTAGTCAAGTCAAATTATTAATCTTTTTTTTTTCTTCAATTTGTTTATTTATTTTAATTTTCTCCTTTTCATCTAATTTTTTTGATTGAATCTAATTTACCATCAATCACGAACCCTATTTCAAACATTACTGCGCATTACCCCCCAAATATCAGAAAATTCGCGAGCTTCTATCTATGCTCCATTATTTTCTGAGTTACTTGTACTTTATCATATAAAATTGATCATTAGTCACATTTTTTTAAAAGTACTACTTTTATTACTCTATCCGTTTCATAAAAATAAAATTTTCTATGAAAAAAATTACGTTTCAAAAAGACGAATTTTCTATGGTTTCAAAGTATAATTGTTAATTTCAAGACATAATAATTGGATTTTTACAATACTATTGATTTATATTTATTGGAAAATATTTCCCTATTTAATGTTGAAAAATTATGTACTATTAACTGTTTTCCTAATATGTGTGAAATGTTCAAAACATTTATCTTTTTGAAATTGAGGGAGTATCAAATTGATCATATTACTTTCATTTATATGTGAAATATGGTTTAGTTTACTTTTTTTTCTTATAACATATGATTTTGTTTACTTTGAAAATTTTGTCAAAGTTTAATATGTGCTATGACAGTACTACACATGATTATTAATTTAGTTAATTTTTACGTTGGAAAATTTTAGAATTTTTGTTTAAACAAAATTACTCTTAAACAATTTATGGATTTTTGGTGATAGGAATTGGTTTAGGATAAGGCGTATGGATCCGTATGTCATGAGAGAATTCATTCCTGGAACTAAGTTATCACTGTTTGGTAAATGAAAACTCAAAATCGGAATGATGATGTGTAATTTCTGATGAAAGATTAGTTAGGCTTCTTTTCAAACACTCTCATAACTACTAAAAATAAAAGAAAAAAACTAGAAATTTCTATAGAGTAATTTGAAAAGTAAGTTAGTTATTCTTTTCGAAATTCGTTCTTATAAAGATTAAGCAACTTAAAATCGGACTCTATTATGTATAATTTACTCGACGATTATATGAATTTTCGAAAAATAATCGAATACCGTAAAAATGAGAAAGACACAAAATAGTTGAACGTTAAAAATTTGGATAATACTCTCACATTATATATGAAATAAACTATCTAATTAAAACGCTTTTCTGAAATATTGGAATTTCAAAAATACCATTTTGAACTACCATTTTTTAAAAATACTACATTTTTAGAATCTATACTTTTAAATATATCAAATTTGAGTAAAACTGTTATTTTAAATATTTCAAAATGCTTCATAACGTTTTATTTATCAAGAGTTTAGGATTAAATATAAACCTAGAAATCATAAGCCTAAAAATATTTTGATTTAAAATTAATAAAATCTCAAACATTAAACCAAAAAAATTATCAAACACTAAATCTCCGTCTTATAAAATTTTAACACTAAATTCAAAGCGATAGAAATCCTAAACGAACTCTAAATCAGAAAAATAGTATTTTTTAAAAAGTTAAATGATATTTTAAAAAACAGGTTACCAAAATAGTATTTCTGGGAATTTTTCTTCTCAAAAATACACTAGTATGACTTTGTATAATGTTCCAACTCACCTTTGTATATATAAGAAAAAGGGGATAACACTTGAGTATAGTTGTATGGAAAATGGAGAGAGAGGGAGAGAGAGAGAGAGAGATTAAAGAAAAAGGAAAACAAATAATTAAAAGAGAAAAAAGTGGGCTCCCATCCACATTCACCAGCAATGATTGCCTCACTGCCTTTGCAGCTCCACTTCTGTCTCTTTTTCTTTATTTCCTTTTATACACCTTCTTTTATGTTTTCTTTATATTTACCCCCCAAATTTTAATCTAATTTCCATTTAGTCCCCCTCTCCCTCCATGTTTTTATACGGTATAACAATTGGGATCCCTATAACAATTCTATATCATACCCATACTCACTTATTGCTTCTTTCCCACTTTATTTGAAAACATGTATTCTTTGTCCAAGTACTGTACAGTATGTCTACGATTCATTTATATATATGCTAGATATATAGCCTAGTTTTGAAATTCAACGTGACCACACACATTAATCATAGATAAGTGAATCTTGATTTCGTTCTTGTTTTATATATGCTATATAACAAACCATATGCTTTTTTTTTCTTTTGTACAAACTAATATGTTTGTTTAAACGGTAAATTTGGTGAATAATCAAAAGAAATGAATTTTTAAAAAAATAACTAAAAGACCTGGATTCAATCTTGACACATAAGAGAGATTTGATTATTTTCAAACTCATGTTTTGTTTAATACATGCGCGCGCAAGATATAATCAATGAATTAATTTATACATTCTGACTTTTCTTGTATGAGATAAAATAAATAAAAAACATTCTTAATTTGAATAAGCAAAGTTGTTTAATTTTCACTCGGAATGATATCATTTTTCTCAAGAATTAACATATATAATCTCTCAATATAAAAAATAAAGAATCAACATATATAGATAGCGCCAGAGAGGCGTGTTGTCTCAAACTATTTGTAGGTCATTTTCAAATTTTTAAAATAAATATATAAATATATTGAGAATTATTATAGGTCCTTTTATTTTTATTATTTTAAAAAAAATTCTTGTTTTTTTCCACTTGGTTTAACAAAAATCTTGCATGGAGGATTAGTCATCGGCTGATCGCTATATCTATACATTATTACATAAGTTCTAAGTTTCAAACCACTCATAATAAGTAGTTTGGTGCTTGTTTTTATGAACTATACCGAGTGCGTGTGTAAGNCAAAATACTTTTAAAAAAAAAAAAAAAAAAGTATAATTAAAATATATACCTCCTAACCAAGTGTTAATTGGTGCTTTGTATATAATATATAGCCATTATGTATGTTCGTTATGTGTCTCGTCGTGTAGTGCAGACAATTTAACATGGTTATAGTACTATTTATACACGTTTTAATTTTGATTTGATGGTTAGTTTTTCCTGATGAGAGTATTATAGAATGATGATGAATAATTCATATATCTGTAGAGAGAGATAGAGAGCATTAAAAGCCATATGTATTGTCCATGTTTGATAGAGAGATACATAAAGGAATAACATTGGCATGTATATATAAACCATGTGACAATACCCTCTATTATATATAACTTGTAAGCAAACAAAAATTGCTCGATAAAATACCTAAACAAAATTAGATTACTTGATTCCAAAATCTTATTTTAATGCATTTGAAACCACGTATAATAGTTATCAATTATTAGTTCCAAACAACAACAAAAAAAAAAAAAAAAAACTGAAATCCTTGTTTTTTGTTAATTTTAAAATGCATAGGCTATAGAGTAAGAAAGAAACGTTATGCAATTATGTCGTCTAATTAATTAAACACCCCCAAAAAAAATAAAAATGAAAATGGTGTTGTTGTTGGCGAAATCGCAACAAAACTTGTCTCCTTGAATTCCTTAATCTCACCGTAAATGAGCTAAGCTCGTTTCCATGGCCGTCGTTTTCTCTTCTGTCCTACACTCTCTTTAGTAGTTCAACTTTTTTCTTGTTTCCTAGAATTTAATTACTTCTTTAATCATAACAAAAATTGAAAAGCAAAATTATGTTTGCAACCGTCATTATATATATAATAACTTTATTGCTAGCTAGTTTTACTTGTAAAAGAGTAAAAGGACATATAGTCTCTCTATAGTAAATCTAGCTAGCCTCAAGTAATTTGGGGAAAAAAGTCATGTTTATTCATGCACGTACAAGGTAAAAAAGTATATGTGTACAACACAACAATCCTAATCTACTAATAACAACATTAAATCTATCCTAAAGATTTCTTTATCCTTATACCTACATAGCCGAAGTTTATTACTCCGATATATTGTGAACATATATGTATATGAGGCATGGATGAAATTGATGGCCAATCATAAGATGAATCTGAATATGGTGTAATTGTGTATTAAAAGTGAAATTGAGGAACCTTTGTTTGCAAGAATCACTAGCTAGTCTTCGACGAGTATGAAATAAAAAGAAAGGTTCATGTGATTTGTTATAATTTCGACAAATGATTGATTAAAAGATAGGCATTGTTCCTCTACCCCAAAAAACTAGCGACTTTCTTTTTGTTAATAACAGCGATGACCATAGTCATGATAACATTTTTCACTAAANAGTTTTTTTTTTTTTTTTTTTTTTTTTTTTTTTTTTTTTTTTTGCCTACAACTCAACAATAACAATGTTATACATTATCTAATTCAAACCCGACGTTAATACATTGACGACACAAACCGCTAGACTCCAAGTCCTGGTCAGAAATAATATTTTTAAAAACTATTTTGTAGATAAGACAATCCTTATATACTTCTATAAACCAAGAGATGGTCTATGTCAGGATTCGATTCTCGTCAAATGTGGAACTATTTTACCACTTCTTTTTAGCCAGTTAAAATGATATTTTAATTTAAATCCATTAAAAACTAGCTGAAAAAGTTAATTGCTAATCTACATTATATTCATTTCAAAGAGATGACTCGGATAGTAAAATTTTGAATGATGTATTAGGTTAAGTATAATAAGGTTACGAATGAGAGAGTGGTATTTTAACGTGTTAAGAGCGTGTAGAGCGGATCAGTCGGCTTTCACTATTTTTTCTCTCATTCGAGTTTACATTTAAAGGGCGTACCAAGAGCATGTTCCACTCACATATATTTGTATATTTTTTATTCATTTAGCCCATTTGATGCATAATTTATTCATTTGACTCGCTTGATCTACTTCACATGAACCGCTTGACCGACTTTTGCATTCATACCTAAGATGTTCAAAGTTCCATTTGATCAAAATAATTTGATGTAGTTGCCAGGTCACAAGTTATGGTTTTGTGTGTAATGAGATTGATGTAATGGCACTTATGGTGGTATAAATAATTGTGGAGAAAGAGAGAGAGGAAGAAACAACATAAAAGTTGTCCTCTCATGAACTGTCACTACGGCTAGCGACATAATCACGTTGTATCCGGAACCCTAGCATTCATCATTCATTGTTTGTGTTTGGACCCTATCTAGATATCTATATTTTTCTGACCAATATATATTATAATCAATTTTCTAATCTATATTTATACATTATTCATGTCTGCATCTCTACATCTCTATATATATATATATATATATATATATATATCCCTCTCTTCGTATCTCTGTCTCTGCTCCTTTTGCTTTCTTCTACAACTGTCCATCTACTTATAAATGTTCGTATAAATTTCAATTATTTCATAAGAACCAACTAATTTATAGCACTATTTCGACTTTAATTTTCTGTATACTCTTTTAGACATTTTATGTCTTTAATTACATATATATCGGGACCATCTAATTTAAAGTTCAAAATGATGCGTATATGCATTCATATATCTATACATATACACACACGTACATACAATAAATTATAGATGTGTAACTTTATACAAGCACATGTGCGTGTACGTAATTGCATACAGCATGCATATACGTACATGTAAAAGAATCCAAAACAAGAGAAGAAATAGTGATGTGTGTATCAGTGTATATATATATGATTCTCCCCTACATGTACCTCATCTGATCTCCTCATCTCAATGACCGTGTGATGCCGATGTCTCACCCTTCTCTTCTATTTTTCTTTTCATTTTTTATTTTTTCATCTCTCATGTCATGAATATGTAATTCGAGTAAATTTTGATTTGACTGGAAATTTGAGTGTTATAAGAATTTATTTTATATAGAAATTAATATGTATATATATATATATATATATACTACTCTCTGTCAAATTTCGATCTAATATTAACTGGTATGGTCTCTTTTCTTTTAACATCTTATCGTTTTTGGGTCCAATTGATTCACTTATACATGAAGATAGATTCTTAATTGCTGCTTGTTTGGATTTCACACGAGATGATTATTTTTCATACATGTCAATACAAAGAAAAAAATCTTTGTAGCAGATATCATCAAGTCCTCTGAATATTTATAATGTTTTTTCAAAAAAAAAAAAAAAAAAACTTGACAGATTTAGGTTGCTTTTAAAGTGTGACGTGCTCACTTCCAGCAGGTAAGTCGTTATTATTAATAACAACTAATTCACATTGAACTTTAACAAAAAGAAAATAAAAAATTCAAACTGAAGTTAATAAAAGAAACAATTATAAAGCATCGATGGGCGCCAAATCAATCCTCTATCACTGTTTTGATATGATTTTTTGCATGTTGTCAGGCTGCTTTCCCTTTGGTATGATTTTGTTTCAAACATCGAGAAGCTAATGCTTGTGCGGATTTAGTTGCTCGGCGGGATCTGCTATTAAATACTCAATGGTCTCTATATTTCATTGTTGTCCTAATTTCTAACAACCTCTTGTAATCCCTGATAATGATTCTGCTACTGATATGATCATGCCTTGTACCGAGCAAAGTGCTAAGGAGGTGGAGCAACTACCCGGTACAAATTGTATTTGAGAAAGCTATGGATGTTCTACATGTATCCACAGGTCCGAGACAAGTCCAATAATTTTAACCAAGCTATGGGATTGAATCCAAACATGTAGACCAACTTCACTCGGATACTTGTCAAACCACGATGATTTAGATTCAAGCCGAGGAAGCTTGATAAGAGGAGTTGTGTGACTTGCACTCTTTTTCCCTCTTATTGCAATGGGTTTTGTCCCTATGAGCTTTCTAAGAGAGGTTTTTAACGAGGCAAATCCACACACTTTATTATTTGCCCCATTATCAACTTACAAAAACTCAAGGATGAAGTCTCGGTCCATTACTCTTTTTTTTTCCGTGTATTTTGTTGTTGTCTAAACTTAGCATTTATCTTGTTGTATTTCCCAAAGAGTTGCTTATTTAGACTCTTTGGCTCCATTTGTTTTTCTTTATATTTATCGAGTTCTTCATCAAATACACAATCAAACTTTTAGCCAAAAATCTTCTTTCTACTTGTTTGATCCGATATTGTGAGTCATATCAAGATCTCTTGTTTCCTCTTTGTGAGTAATATTTAAGCAAAGAACAAGCCCATAGTTCTTAGGTTTTCCATAGCATTAGAAAGTTTCATTCGATCCATCTCTTTCACCATTACAAAATCATCCGGTCTACTAGCCACAAAAAATCCCAAACTGTTAGTCATATATTTGCATCATCATATTTATCACAAATCCAAAACTACCTTAATTGCCTTACTAAAATCCTGTGCCACCATCTTTTATTACGATCATACAATTTTCCATCCGATCGTTTCGGTCTAGTCCATTGATCAAGCAACCTCTCGGGTCATCGGATCATTAGGAGAACAACCCTTAGGAGGATCATCGACTACTTAATGAATGTCTTTTGTTGAATAAAAAGAAGAAACTATATAAGGATTTTATAAAATACTATTGTAGAAAAAAGAATAATCACAAAATAAATAAAATGATTTCTTATTTCACAAGCAATTATAACAAATACAATTGTAATTGCGTTTTTCCACAATTGAAATAACTATTATGACTATAGGAATTGTGTCTTAAAATTAAATTAATAGAAATACAATAAGTAGTAAATATAGATGAAACATGACCGCTTCTCAGATGTTGTCTTTTGAAGAAATCCTACTATATTATATAAGATACATAAGCATTTGATGTCATTTTTAGACTTTAAGTAGATGTATTAAATTATGTGATCTATAGTGTGATTTTAGATATGGTTTTGATTGGTACAACTAATAGCAAAACAGTAGCAAGTGAGCAACATAAGCAGTATATTGTTCAAACTGTATGCTCTGATGAATATATGTATTTTTTAGATGATTGCCAGACTAGTAAGCGATTACATATAAATTATTTTACAATATTACATATTAATTTTTTTTGGTGTAAATATTACATATTAATTTATTAATACATAATATACATCAGTTATAAATTATAGGGTATCATATATTCCCATTGTTTTAAGCTATCATAAATTTTCACCCCTTAATAGAATTAGTTAATATTCCAATTATCAAAAATATTTTAAAGTAACCGAGTTTAATTATTATTTTCTACATGTCCATTTCGATCTAAATGAAGCAAATATATTTAGGTATTATTTGAACTGTTTTCCGAAATAGACGTTTCAGAGTATAAATATATTATTAGATATTATATTATAAATATATTATTAGATATTATATGATTTAGGTTCAAAATTTAATATGATTTAGTTTCAAAATTTAACTAGTTGCTTGTAGTCAACATTTATTTAATTTTTTTATGTTAATTAGGGAGAATCCCAAAAATACTATCATTTTCTCAAAAAGTTCCTTAAATACCACTTTATCCCACTTTAACCATTCAAAATTAAACCCTAAATATGGATTAGTTAACCCAAACCCAAAAAACATAAAGTATGAGTCCTTAAAAATCATTTTTTGTTTTTTGATATTTTTAAAATTTAAATATGAAAAGTTATTTTAGAAAAAGTGGTATTTTAGGAATTTTTTTTTTCAAAGGTGATATTATTCAAGGGTATTTCTCTATTAATTAGTATTTAATTTTACCCAATGTTTATGATGTAACTACTCAAATTGTTTATCACATATATAAACTACCATTCGACCTCTTTTTAAAATGAACTGTCTCTATTAATGACTATTATTAAAATACTCTCGAACAACTTTAATCACACTATTTTTGTTTATGGAAACAGCAAATATCTTTTTAAAAAGGTAACTCATGAAACACGCGAACCACAAATTGTTTACCGTGTTAGTTCTGATTTTTGTTTCATATATTTCTCTTTACTATACATTACTCTGTTTCCAATTTATAAATTAATGGCCTTACCAAAAAAAAAAAATTTATAAATTAATGGGACTCTTTATTAATTACTAAATAGCGTGACCGAAAAAAAAAATACTTAATATATAATTTTATTTCCACAATATAATTAGATTTTTTTTTTGGCAAAGAATATAATTAATTTATTCAACAAAAATTAAGGTTTAATCATATTTACCTCCCACTTCCTCCTTATAAATACACACATTCGATAAGGAAAAAAATTACCCTAACCATTAGAAAGAAAGAAAAAATTACAGAGTCTGAAAATAAAAACAAGAACGTCGAGAGAGTTAGGGAAAACCACAAGCAATGACGGAGGAATCGGTGGTTACTGATCGCATGACAAGAGGAAAATCATCAACAAACAAGAATAATAAGGCTTCATCATCTCTGAACTCGTGCTTGTCCACGACGGAGAAATGGAAGGAAGAGGTTGCATCGTCGTGGATCAAGGAAGAAGAGCCGGAGCCGGAGAGAGTGGTGGCTGTATGTCAAAAATGTGGTCTCTATATTTTGACGTTTCGAGATAAGAAACGTTGTCCAAAGTGCAAAAACAATAGATTCTTCTAGATTTACATAAGCTATTTTTTATGAGCAATTTCTATTTGGACTTCGGAACCATATGTATAAGGGAAAAAAATATTTAAACTTTGAGTATTGCTAATTTCTCTATGTGTGATGTATTTTTATGGCGTTGTAAAAGTCTTATAATATAAATAAAAATTATGTATTAGCCTTTGCATTTTATAATATGTTAAAATTTACAGACGGATCATTCTGTTTGTAGACATCTTAGTTCTATATTTTTTCTTATTAAATTATCCATGTTCCTGTTATATATCAACTTATTATCCAGAGCAATAGAGATTAAAGAGGATTAATATTATTGAAAGTCAAGCGTTTGATTGTTTTAAACGCATTTTCTTTTGTGCTTACATTTATTTGTGATTTTATTTCTAAGTAAATACAAACCTATAACTCAATAAAATAATTTATCAAGAAAAATTCTAACAAAGTGAAAGGTATGCGAGTAATGTTGTTGCTTTGGTTTCATCGTCGTCCAGTCTGAGTTCGAAAGACTAAAGATAAAAATTAATGTATTTTTGGTTAATATAAGGTGATTCAAAAACTACCATATTTTATATTTCTATATTATAAAATTATCATCAAAATATAAAATTTTAGGAAACACTATAAAGTGCAAACTCTATAATACTGAAGGGAATTAATGAGTTTATGATGTAGGGATAATGTTCTTTTGACATTAATATGCAAATGATACAATATATATACTAATACAAGTAGGGCTTCCAATACTACTAAGTACAATTAGGCCCATAGGATAATATATCCTCTTTACACTCCCTTAAGATGAAGGGACCTTTGATCACACCCATCTTAGATGATTTAATTAAACTGTGCACGAGGAAGAGGCTTAGTGAGTGTCTGCAAATTGATCCTTTGTTGAGACGTGAGCAACACGAAGCGCTCCGGATTTGATATTTACTTATTATCATTATTTTAATATTATAATGTTATTTTATGTATTAATGAATTGATTCATTTAGCGATTTAATTCAACAAACTATTAGATCATATAGATCAGTCCAAATCATTTACAAAATGGATCGGATCAACCCTGACCATAGTTGGGTTACCCATTTTGACATCTCCAACGGAGCATTTGCACCTTCTAAAGATTTTTCTATAAAATAATTAAACGATAAAAAACATAATGCTAGTTTAAAAACATTACCAACAAAGATCTGTAAAACCTCTATCACGAGATTTAGCTTATAATATATGTATCAAATTATTATCTTCTAGTTTTAGTTCTGTATTTTTTATACTTTTTGGGGGGTTACGAAAGCATGATCCGGATTTTGTTGCATCCAATTAATCTTCCATAATATATATAACCCTAGAAAAAGTCACTTACAAGATTTTATATAATAGATTTAAAACGTGAACCCAATTTAACTGGTCAAATAAAAATAATTACATAAATTTGCGTTTAAAGAGAATCAATCTATAATCTCTAGTCAATCAAGATTTTTAGATGAAAAAATTTCTCCAACAAAAAGCACTAATCCACTACTACTTCGCTTACATGAGTTCTCTTAATCTAAAATATCCTTCTCCACTAAAAATTATTTAAAAAAAATCTCGACAAATTTTTTTCCCAAAACGAAAGAACTCCATCTCTTGAGTCTTGATGTGATTGGATTACTATTGTAGTGTATAGCGCTATATACTTGCTAATATTTTATCAGGAATTCAGCCGAGAAAAGCTCAAACTTTTCAGGAATTTCCAAAAGAGACACCAATTTTTGGCCTGACCAAATAAACACTAAATTTTCATGGATTTTCAGACTTTATTAACAAAGTTTCATTGACTTGCCAAACTAGCACACCGTTAGCAGAATTAACAAAAAATTTAGACGTCATTACTATTGTTGTTAAGAGAAACGATGTTGTATCATCAATAAGTTTGGTTGAAGACGAAACCCCGATACAACGTCGTTTTGGATGAGTTTGTTATCAAAATTTTGTGTTTAAGTGGATTCGAACTCGCGTAGTTTGGGTAGATTGAGGGGTTTAAAGCCACTGAGCTAGTGACACGTTCAAGTATTTATGGAGCAAACTACCTTATATTGTATCAAAGCCGAATATAACTAGAAAATTAAAGGGGACATCGTTAAAAACCTCAAAAGCCACACGAACCCTAATTTCTCAGAATCCAAAATTCATTTGGGGTTTTTCCTCTACATTCAAAAACCTTTGATTCCTCCTCTGTAACAACTTCGATTGAATTTCATCTTAGCCATCTCGATTCTCAACTTGCTCAAATCAATTTCGGACGTCTAGGAGATAATTAGGTTTTAGGTTTCTCCAAACATAAAGAAAAAAAATTGAAGAGATCCCCTTCAATATCCTCTTTGTTATTATTAAAATCCAATGTCAAGTATAAAATCTTATGTATTCCACAAACTTTTGAAAATTTCACTTGGCTCAATGGTTAAAATCCCATATTATATCCTATAAGTTACAAGTCTGAGTCTAGGTGACATAATTTTTTTTACAAATTAAAACTTTCAAAACAACGCCATATGACTTAACACCCACTAATCCGCGTCTTAATAGTGTTTATTTTTTTCTGTTAAAAGAGTTAACGGTGTGTTTTATTGACAAATTAACGATTAGGTATTGAATAAATTCTAAAAATCCATAAAATTTTAGTGTTTATCTGGCCATGCCAAAGTTGATGTCTCTTTTGACAATTTCAGAATAGTCTCGTTTTTTTTTTGTTTTGCCGAAATATATCATAATTTTAAAAATCATGTTATACTGTTCTCATGTTAGGGTATGAAAAATGTTCTATCAATATTTAAGGTTGTCTAACTTTTCTTCTTGTGGTAATTAGTAGTCTGCTCGGCTGGATTTAAATACCTCACACAGTCACACGTAAAGGGAACAAGAGCTGGCAGGTGTACTTTTCTTCAATTGTATTTTCAATTATTACATTAAATGAAAAAGAAAAAGAAATCTAATTTAAAGAAAAAATGTGATTTGATATTTTTTTCATTATCCCTGCCTCCCTGGCAAACAAGCAGAAAGTTGTGAGAAAAGCCATGAAGTGAATTTGAGTAACTCTCAAGTTTCTTTCAGTCGTTTTCTCTGCCCATTTCTCTTTTGACTCGAAGCGTATCATATTTATCAGCACTAATTTATAATTATGATCTTTTACATTTAATTTCATAAAAATGGTGGTCACACAAGCTGAGCCTATAAACATCCGTGTCGGCAAATATTATTCACAAAACCTTACGTGTATCTCCATAAAAACACATAATGTAGCCATGGTATTTATTACTTTATATATAAGCTTGTGACAATTTAAGACAAAAATGCATATATACAAACAAATACGGTTCACATGCACGTCTGTATATATGAATAATATGAAATGTACGTGAGACAAGCTTAGTGGAAACTGGAAAAGAGGTTCGTAACCGAGTTGGTGGGTGACGCTGACAATTCTCCGACGTTCCATTATTCTCGTTTCCCGGTCTCTACTAGGGCTGACGTCATTCTCTTTCTAAGCATCTCCATTTTTCTATGGAGGAAGAAAAGTCAATCGGACAAGAGTTCTGATGGACATTAAAGCGTGTTGATAAATATGCAAAACATTTACATTTTTATTTTGTTCATAAAAAGGTCTGAAGAAAAAAATCAAACTCTCAGACAGTGATCCCATCGATGAGGTAAAAGACAGAGCTAAAAAATTATCTCATGATTTATGTAACGACTAACGAGACAGGGATTTTGTCCACTTATTAGAATTTGGATTTTCCATTAGTTGAATTTAAATTGGTCGTGTAACAATGGTAACTTTTAGATGGAAAAACAAGGTAATAAACAAAAAAAATAATCATCATTTCCAACATGAATTGACTTAATAAAATGATTTTTCACTTAAGAAAAATAATAAAGGAAAACAATATACATCGGTGTTTTCCTCTCCTAGATTAACATCGTCTCCAGTGTGATTTAGTCAAAATAGTGGAAAGATAATAATTTAGTACAAAGAATTTAGAAAACGAGAAAACTTACCTTGATTTTGCAGGGAGTGTCGGCCTACGCTAAGGTGAGTAGTTGACACTCGTCGTACGTGATCCTCTTTTTTTTAAAAAAAAAAAAAATTAATGAAATTTAAAGAAAAAAAATTGAAAAGTAGACACTTACTTAGTGAGATAAGCGTTTGTTTTCAGTTGTTAGCTTGACTTTAATTGGCAGGTGATCTTTACGAGTGGAGCTACTTAGAGAATATCTTCCTTATCCTTGAAGAGTTTGGCATGGGTTGTTAAGCTTCCTCTTTTGTGACTAACATGCCTTCTTTTTATCCTAAGAGACAACTCCAAGAAAGAGTTCCATTGTCTTTTGTAACTTCTCTTTGATAGCTTCTTCTCCTTTCTCTCTGAACCCTAAGGAGATGATGATGCTTACCTTGGCTAAAGGCTTTAAAGTTCTCTTTTTTTTCACCTTAGGATTGATCAAGTCTGAATTGCTGAGGATTTCCTTGCTCTTACACTTTGTTGGACTCTTCTCTTCATGAAGTGCAACAAGAGGGTCCACATTGAGTATTTCTTAGACTTGATTCATGTCATCTCTAGATTTTAAGTTCAGTGTCTCTCCTTCATTAACCATCTTGCTTGAAACAATAACACACTAATGCTCTCTCAAGTGTCTCTTCAACAAAATATGCTAGTGTGCTTACAAAAAAGGCATGACCACCATCGATTGTGGGTCTCTTCATCATCTTGTCCATACTAAATTTCATTTTCAAATGGCCTATGTGGAGCCATTTTTGCAAGCAATCATTTTACCATCTATATCCAACAATGGCCCTCCAAGGAGAAGATGATCCTTAGGCTCTTCATCATAACGCAATACGAAGAAATTGGCATGAATGCTGCAGTCACCAATTCTTAAAGGTGCATCTTCAAGTAGGCCATCTGGATAGTGAGCTCATATGTCAACTAGGATCAATGAGACTCTTGTTGACTTGAATTTTTTCATCCCCATGAGATTGACATATGATCTTAAATCACTTAGAGAATGTGCAAAACCATCATTAAGAACATAAAAATCAAATACAAAAATTCCTGGTCTGGTAGCTTCTCTTAAATTTCGTTAATAAGGATGGCAAAAATATCCTTGGTGATAGCATATACACATTCGTCAAGATTGACGGTGCTTGAAAGGTGAAAACTTAACAACATTAACAAAAGGCAATTCCACAACCAATTTTTCAAACATAGCCTTCACACCTAGCAATTTCAGTCTCCTTAGATTTTTTTAGGAGGCTTATGGTAAGGTAATTTGGGTTTGTAGCTAGACGCATATATGTCAAGTTAATGTAAAACACGCAAATAGGAACACAAATTAAGCTAACAGGTTTGTTGGAAAGGTCAGTTTTGTTGGCCACTGATGCATATATAGGAATTCCAAATATCAGAAAGGAAAAAAATAAAAGAATTAAAAAGTTAAAGCAAAACAAAACACTTTGTTACCACCTTACCAAAAAAAAAAAAAAAAAACACTTTGTTACCAAATTTCGTTTTAAATACTTTCTTGGATTCCAAGAGCAATCCTACTTAACATTTTTATTTTTTTTTACTTGCTTCCTAGTTATTTCTCTTTTGTGAATTCTAGAGTGTTCAAGACTACGATATCATATTATAGAAGAAAAAGACAAAAGGCAAATAATTGAATGTGGAAGAGCTATCATGCATTACCTGCTTCATAAGAAACGATGTCTATTTGATATTAGAATTCAAGAGATTTGAGTGTAAACTCGCTTTATTAATCGAAAGATGAAGGAGAAAGGTAACAAAAACAATGGTAAAACAGAGCACTAATGATTGGGGCAAACCAAGTTTGCATAGGCTCAAAACATTTGAGAAGCTATCTAAACCCAAACTAACTAAAAAAAAACCCCTCAAAACTAAAAAAAGACAATTTCATGAAGCAGCAGCATCAAACTAGCAGTTATGTTTTGCTCATGAAGCATTGACTCAAGCTCAAGAACCGAAAAGACCCCAGTCATTGACTTTGAAGGTGGAGAGTGATTGCTTAATGACATCACACATTGGCATAACTCCAGATTGTGAAGCCGGGACAGCTAAACCAGCGCCCACCGCATTCGCACTTTCGCTCAGAGGGCTGCACAATACCCAAACCACATGAGACTAAATAACATGGGGAACAACAAAAACAACAAAACTTTGCGTTTTTTAGTTATGTATCAAAAGAATCATATTCAGTTGCTTGCTTACCTGATGCGAATAGGTTCATATGCAGTCACTAACACATCTGTCGCAGCTCCCTTGAGACGAAGATTGGCCACATACACCTGCAGACATATTCAACATATTAGAGACCAGTTTATGTCTCAAGTTGAAAAGGAGACAGAACAAGGAAAAGCTTATTTACCCTGACAAGGTTTTGTGCTTCTCTTCCCTGTTTTCCTTTGGCTATAGCCTGTAAGAATCACTGTTAGAATATAGCGGCAAACAAAGCGCAAAAAGAAAGATCACAAGTATGAATTTACCATCTCTGCAACAGCGGTTGACGCAACCGTGGGGATGCCTCTGAAAGTAAGTCCAGGCACCTCAATGACTTCTGATTGCTCAGTAAGCTGAAATTACATAACACCATTACGATACTGTTTCTGATCACATATATAACAAATTTACTAGAGATTCGTATTCTTCTTCATAAAGATCAATCAGTCTTGGCAAAGAGGAATAGAGAACAATCCACCAGTATCAGTTCTAGCTCAACGAGTTTCAGAAACCACAAACGACAATAACAAAACTACTCCAGCTAGTTATTACAGCCTCACTATAGTTATGACTGAAAAGGGTCAATCTTAGAGAATTCTATACATATAAGTTGAGCCTTTGATCTCGTCATCGGCTTAACTCCATAATACTAATAAACCAGCAGAAAGCATAAAATTGTATCCGTGTTTTCCCGAAAACATAATACGGAGAAAAGTCTAGAGGAGTTACCCTGAATCCTTCGGCATCTTGTTCTTGAGCAAGATCGTGAAGGAACCAAGAAGCACTGCCAATGTCAGCAACCTCAGGCTTGAAATCCAATAGCTCAAATATCAAACTATCATCCCTAGAAGGATCCACAAACACTTCCTGCAACATTCATTATATCAACAGCTAATCATGTCAGAGATTCTTCTATACAAAGCAATAAAATCCTTGAACAGAGGAGAAGAAGAAGAAGCTAAACCTGATGATCAGGAACTTGACGGATATTACTCACATCCTAAGAATTCAAAGAGACCGTTCATCATGAGACACGACTTAACTAAGGAGAAGAAACAAAACAAAGGATTGTTAGAGAAAACAAACCTCAAATCTTGGAGGGAAGGCACTGGTGATTGCGCCGCCGAATAAAGGTCTCTCCGGACATAACTCGTTAGACATGTTCCTCTACAATTTCAACACCATAAGATTACACATTCTAAATCTACCAACATCAAAATCATCGGAACAAAAATAGTAAACTAAAACCACCAAGAAGATGAACATTAGGGTTGAATAAGAGATTTACCGATTAAAGTTGTCTGACAAGTAAAAGAGATTGGGAAGAGAAGTTATGTATATATACAAATCAGATTACTCGAAACTAGCTTCACATTGAAGCGTCTGTGTATTTATAAGGCTAACTGAGTAACGGGACTAGCTTTACTTTGACGCGCTGACCCCAAAAAAATCGGTTTTTCAATTTGGTGAAAATCCGGGTTGGGATTTGGTTTTGAAAAGAGATAACGGGAATGGAACTAAACCAATGATTACAACTTCAAACCGTAATCAATTACAGGAATTGGGAAGATGAAATAAGAATGTTAAAAAAAAAAAAAAAAAAAGGAAAGATGAAATAAGAATAAGAACCGTGAAACCGTAATCTTCTCTGTTGTCGATATCATCTGGTTTCCGATCTCCTTGCCGATTCAACCCGCCTGATGGTCCTTAACCCATGATGTTTCTCTGCGTCTCTCTCGCTAAAACCTTAGCACAACATACTCAAAATGGGCCTATTCTTCTTTCGGGCCCATTCTCACGGCGAACTTTGAAATGGCCCCTATTCTCATCTCAGACTCCTTCCATATTAATATTAACTAGCTTCGTGCCTGCGGGTTTTTTTTTTATGTTTTCTTTTTAATATTTCATTTTTATTTTGAATGATCCATTGTTTTCTTTTTATATTTTCACTTCTTCTGTGTGTTTTTTTTTTTTTGTTATTTTAACAATTATTTATGAAAACATTAGGAAGAATTTTTTTGTTTCTAAAATAGAGTCCAATCTTTTGTCATTCAACACTTTCACAAATAAAACAGACAAAAATAAATCTTTAAAATAATATGCAGAAAACAAACTTAAAAGAGTTTTTGTTTGAACAAGTTCACCAGTTAGTAAATGTGGATCATCTATTTTGGCCGCCATCTTTGCTAGCAACTGAGGCCCTCCCTTATTCATTTTTAGACCTTGGCTCTTCTCTGCAATTATAAAAATCAGTGAAAACATATAAATAACCAAGCACATATCTACAACAGAAAAAAACCAGATTAGTGAAACACTTATCTACATATGTAACTTATGAGTCCTAAATGAATGAGCAAGAAACATTGATTTGGTTCTTGCAGACGAATTATTGAAACCATAGCCATAAGTGAGGGTTATAGATCTAATGCTTTGCTGACAAAACCCAACTTCAACTATTTGTTTAATGCATGCCCGATTCTGAGATGTAGCATGTGCTCTAAAATTGTGATAGTCAATCTATTTGTAATCCAAAGTTCCAAGTGGCATCATATATACAAATTAATGCTTTCATGGTCTAACTCACTTTTTTCATTCCGAAGTTACTAAGTTGACAGCAAGAGAAAAGCCAACTAATGCAAGCATTAGTCATCCAACATTCTACTTCCCAGTACTAAGTTTAACTGGTTAGTGAACAACAAATATCATAAAAGCACTTGAACCACAAAGAGAATTCTACATCGTTCATTGCCAAATCGGTGATTGCACCAGAAGCAATTCTAAGTATTGTTGAATTTTGAGATGACTGCCCAAGCATAAGCAAACCTTCTACACCCCCTTCCACATCAATATTTACCTGATTAGAATCTAAACACGAGAATGCAATTTGTTTAGGTACAGTGACAACAAAAAAGGAATGTAACATGCAACACTAACAAAGGTTCTGGAAAATAGAGATGATGTAAAAACTCAGGATTCACTTGTAATGGTATAGAGGAGCGAAAATTTGAGGCTATTAACAGTTTAACACATGTTAATATATAGAGAGATGGTATCACAAACATTTTGAAGCTGTAAACATTTAAAGTGGTTCTATAAGAGAACGGATGTGATTATGCCAAAAAGTCCAATATCAATTAACAGTGAACAATACGCTAACATGAATTACCATTGCAGAAGAATCTTTGTCCTTTTTTCACACAGATCACCAAGATCAATTCCATCAGGTACATGCTTATCAAATCTGACACCCACTTTAGCAGATGGATTGTCATCAAATACTAAAATCACTTTCCCTTTTATCCAGAGAGGAGGTCCCCTAAATAAGTTTTAAAAACAAATCGTCAAGTTAAGAGAAGCCGAATTATAAAGAGATATATACTTTATGGATGTATGTATAGTGATTCATTAATAAAAATTTGATTACTCTCACAGCTTAAAGGAACAATCACAAAGTTTCTTGAATTGCCTTACCGTGCGTTCAACTTCTTCTTCATTCTCGCTATGGTTTTCCTCTGTATCATATGAATCTGACATTTTCAGAAAACTACAGGAACACGTATGGAACCCTCACTTATGAAGCAACCAGCAATAGCAAAGGCCTGACAAAGGATCAAACACTCAGAAACATTACTCTAGCATTACAATTACAGCACTTTCTTCACGATACCAAATATTATCACCTTAGGTGTTTTCCCGAGCCCCACCTAATTTGCAATGAGACACCCACCACCTCTCCATAAATCAAACCTTAAACCATCAAGCTGGAAAGGCAAAGGGAATTCACCATCAGAATGAGATAACGTTATCCAAGTCTCTTCAACTTCAACAATCTTTGACGTTTTGAAACACCCTGAAACCATACTGTAATCTCTAATCTTATAAACCCCAGCTTTTCCTCCATCATGATTCTGAGTTTAGTCTGAAGGGATCGCTTGGACGTTAAATCAATTCGAAACTTAGAATCCCAAAAATAAAAAAACCCCAATTTGATTTCTCATCTACATTTCATCAAATCCTTAACCAAAACAAAGTGAATTCAGAGAAAGAAGAACTTACCCCGTATAGAATCTCGCTCAATTTCTCAAGGCAATTCTGTTCTTCCGGGTATTGAAACCCTTGCTTTTACTCGGCGTCACCGGAAACGAAGCAAGAGAACATATCTTGAGTTTTGCTAAAGCTTCTCGATTATGTGAGATGGAGAAAATTATGGACCAAAAAAAAAAAAAAAAAGGTGACGAAAGACGTTATGGTTTTTGTGATCCAAAGCAAGGCTAGACTTATGGGTTTTGCTTTGTTTTCTTTAGTGGGGAAGATGAACAGAGACTTGATTACGACTCAAAATCTGGGGTATTTATTAATACTCGGATCCAGATGTCTTTCTGCAATCGAAGAGACGGAAAATAATTTGGAGAAGAACTGAGGTCTTACGTGTGTAAACAAAATAATATGATTGGACCTCAATACAAAATTTGCTTATGTCATACTTGCTGATGTGTCAGAGGATTACGAGGCAAAACCTACTTTTATATAATAGACTAGATATATGCCTGCGCTACGCAGCAGGTTGCTTCTTTATGTTTTTTTTTTTTTTTTTTTTACATTTTTTAAATTTTTGAATGGTCTATTTTATTTTCTTTTTAACTTTTGTATTTTTTTGTATTTTAATGTGTTATATTGTTTTTTACGCAATGCGAGTTTTTTCTTTTCATATTTTTCATTTTGTATTTTTCATATTTTTTATTTTCATTTTTTTCATATTTTTCATTTTTTCCATATGTTTCATATTGCTTCCTATACAACACATACTTTGTGAATCACTCAACTAAAAGTTTGAAATAGATCATTATACTTTGTGAAATAGTTTGAGAAGAGAGTTTTGGGTGACTTATGAACTTACTTTTAATGAAGCTTTGATTGCTCATAGGTTCGTGGATGCGCTACATTGCAATTTGTGTTTTCAATTTTTATAGTTTCCATATTTGTGTTTTAAATGATCCAATTTTTTCTTTACATTTTTATTTTTTATAATTTAATATATAACTTTTTTGTTAATTTAACAATTTTAATTATTTTTTTTTTAGTATGACATTTTTGTTACCGTAAATATGAAATAACAGAGAATCTTGAAAAAAACAGCAAAAATAAAAAATTTGTTTTCATTTATATTAAAATAGTTATTGTAATGTATCATGGTTGTTAACAAATGTATTTTTTTAATATTTGGTAAATTTTTTTTTTAGCTTTGGTAATCCTGAAAAATCGAATAATGATTTGTCATTTTGGTTAAGAGGTTTCGATCTTCATGAGAATACATTTTTTTCACTTCTTTTTTGTTAAAGTCATTTTTTCGTAGTTAAACTTCTTGCATTACAAATTCTCTATATCCTCTCTAATATTTAAAATCTTCAATTTTATCTACATTTTCATACCCATAATC
>OVAF01000683.1:1188-33824 GCA_900406245.1 Odontarrhena argentea | reverse complement strand
TCAAGGAGTGGAGAAGCTTTCATCTCCTCAAAAATAAATTTTAAAGATTACAAAAAATAAATGCAATAGTTATGTCCAATGGGAACTATATGTCTAGGAGCCTATACAATTCCGGCTTGGTCATGCAAATTATGCCGTTTTTCTTACCAAAAGCTTAAAAGATTTTATCATGCATATCTGGAGCAACAAAGATCATGTAAAACTCGTAAGAATATCCTTACGAGCAAGTGATATGCTTACGAGCTTTGCATAGAACTATTGTATTTGTACGTATGGTTTATGATGAATAATTAAAGTTAATAGTTAAAATAATTTGTCATAGAATCGTTTGAGATGACTGATTTGTTTTGTAGTGTTAGATCCGCTTGTCTTAATTTAAAAAAGCATTATTTATAATAGGATATTAAAAAAATATTGATGTAAGAGAAGATAAAAAAAAAAAAAAAAGAGACTAGATAATCAAAATATACATTGTAATTTTAAAATGTATTTTATATATTTAATTTTTTTCCCTTTTTTAATGCTAGTAAATGTTAAAAATTATTTTTCATGAACGTTTCTCAGTTTGTTTTAGTGGTTCGAAGAATTTATATGAAATAGCGTTATACATAATTTTATGCATAATTTTTAAATTAATTAATTTATCTAGGTATGTATATAGAGAAATTCTTTCAAATACCACTTTTAAGTTCTAAGCTAAACTTTTCAAAACTACAATTTTTTTTCTTTTTTTCAAAAATACCATTTTTTATAGGATTAAGATTTAGTGTTCAATAACTATTTGAGGTTTAAGGTTTAAAATTTTGAACTTAGATTTAATGATATTAGAGTTAAAAACTTTTATAGGGTTTATGATTTTACGGTTTAGAGTTTTAATCTAAATCTTGGATCATAAACTCTATATATTTAAAAATATTAAAATGATAAATTTACTTTAAATTAAAATAGTTTTTAAAAATAAATCCTAATAATATAATATTTTTTAAAAGTATAGCTTAAAGTGATAGTTTTAAATTTCTCTATCTATATATAGCAAAAGCAGTATCTTTGCAATTAAAAATAACAAAGGTCACGCCACGAAGATCCAGTAGTACCCCAATACACTTGCAATTTTCTGATTATGATTCAACGTTTTGACTACAGATGAGATTCTCATGAAGTAAAATTGTTTGAGTAATGTGTGAGAGGTGATAATGTGCACATAATGTGCGAGAGGTGATATTGCACCGGATGGAACTTATTATTATTATTATTATTATTATTATTATTATTATTATTATTATTATTATTATCTTGTAAAGAATTTGAGCATAGTACTGTAGTTCCTTAAGAATTATGCATACAAGAGTTAAATATATATAGAAATTTAGAACTACAATATATAGAGAAATAAATGATTTTAAAATAAATATTTGCATGTAGTCTAATTTTTGTTTGAGACAATCTTGCTAAGACATAGTTTGAGCTCCTAAAAAATAAAAAAATAAAATAATCACAAATATTCTTTGGACCCTCAAATGCTAGTCATTGAAGCTATAATTACTTCGATATCAGAAACATCCGAAAAATTGTGTGTGAAAGAGAATTGGCGAAAGAGAATGTAAGACATGATGGTGTTGAGAGGTTTATTTGGTGGTTAATACTTTTCTTTTTATGTTACTGAAGGATGTTTTTCAGCTTATCTAGCGCAAGCGGGTGTCTCCACAATTTATATTGTCAAAGATTCCTTTTGACTCGGCCTCTTTACCGGCCTACTACTTGGATCTTTCGCTTCTCATCAAGCAAATGTAGTCCATTGATTTTAGCGTTTTGTTCCATGGACTTCTAGTTCTAGGCTTAATTTGTTCACATGCATATCGACTTTAATTGATCTCGGAGGTTGCTAAATTTTTTGATGTCCGCGTTCCGTCTACCGTCTTGTTGTATCAAGGAAGTGGAGAAGCTGCTTTCAATGGTCGGGAGTTGATTTGAATTCTACTTTAATATGTATATGTGTGACAGAGAAGAAAGAGAATATATACATGAAGTAGAGATTTATGGAGGTTTCTCAACTAAAGAAATTAAGATAGCCTATTATGTCTTCATTTGTATTTGTATTTTAGATTTATTATAGAGATATTTGCCAAAAATCGAAGAAATAGAGTTTGTAAACAATTGGTACGTAATATATTTGTTTTCTTAAAATCAACCAAACTTTCATAAATTAGATAAACGAAAATTTTGAATGGGGGAAATAATACTTTTTCACATTAGGGGTAAATTATAGAATATTAAAAAAATGTTGATGTAAGAGAAGATAAAAAAACAAAGAGACTTGATAATCAATATATACATTGTAATTTTAAAATGTATTTTATATATTTAATTTTTCTTCTTCAATGCTGGTAAATGTTAAAAATTATTTTTCATGTACGTTTCTCAGTTTTTTAAGTGGTTCGAAGAATTTATATGAAATAGCCTTATATATAATTTTATGCATACTTTTTAAATTAATTACTCTATCTAGCTATATATACAGAGAAATTCTTTCAAATACCACTTTTAAGTTTTAAGCTACATTTTTCAAAACTAAAGTTGTTTTTTTTTCAAAAGTACCATTTTTTATAGGATTAAGGTTTAGTGTTCAATAAGTATTTGAGGTTTAAGGTTTACGATTTTAATATTTAGATTTAGTGATATTAAAGTTAAAACCTTTTTTAGGGTTTATGATTTTAGGGTTTAGAGTTTCAATCTAAATCTTGGATCATAAACACTTTATATTTTAAGATATTAAAATGATAATTTTACTTTGAATTAATATAGTTTTTAATAAATCCTAAAAATATGATATTTTAAAAAAGTATAACTTAAAGTGATAGTTTTAAAATTCTCTATCTATATATAGCAATAGCAGTATCATTGCAATTAAAAATAACTAAGGTCACGCCACGAAGATCCAGTTGTACACCAACACACTTGCAATTTTCTGATTTGGATTCAACGTTTTGGCTACAGATGAGATTCTCATGAACTTTACCAAGGATAGTTTACTTTAGGAACAATTTTTCTTGAAATGAGTCCAAAATTAAANAAAAATAAAAAAAAAAAAAAAAAAAAAATCATATTTTGGCCTTTTAACGTTAAGAAAATTTGACCTTTCTCTTAGGTGAAAAAAAAAAGGTGTGAAACATAGTGGGCAACTAGCTATTCACGGGAACAGATCCAAAAACACTTTTGAATATACTTGCTAGTAAAAGAGGGAATAATTCAGAATGATAAATCTAGGAGCAAATTGGTTTAAACAACTCAGAAGAACTAACACATAGTGGTACTCACGAGCCTCTCTAGTCTAGTGGATGGCAAAAATACACACAAGTTCACTATTAAGAAAGTTAAAAAGTTAATAGTTAAAACCTAAAAATTTGTTGGTAAGTAGAAAAAACCAAAAAAAAGAACAAGGCAAAGCTGCAGCAAAGTCAAGTTGGGTCGGTGAAAGTTAACAACCCACTACCGTCCTGTCTAGTTTGAACATGTGCATTCTCGTGCTTCTTATTAACCACCATATATTTCACATTTTCTCATCACAACCATTTAAATACCCAACAGTGTATTGTATAGGTTACATTTTCTTTTACCTAGATCTTTAAAGTTGAATGAGTGGTAGAGAGCATGCTAATTTGAGTGTACACTCAAATTTTTAAGATTCTAGAAGATCTTTTTTATCTTTTTATATCAACTAAAAAGTCGGCATGAAGCTTTCAGTATTGTGTTTGGTCCACCTATTTATTTAGAGCATACAACTTTTTTTTTTAGGAGGCAGCTAATTGGAGAATTATGTATTATTTAGGGCTTGGTACTATTTACTTTTGCTGTGCAACTGTGTAATTAAATAACTTGTATCTGTATAATCTATAGTGAATAGTCACAAAATAAAAGTTGACATGATTATGTGGCCTCCCATATCTTTTGATTCGTATCTAGTTTCCAACTCTACCAATATTATGAGTTTGGTAACTTATTAAACTTATAAATCACCAAACACATTTTGTACCTGTGTTTATTTTGTCTCTGTACCCATCAGTTCATGTCTATATTAATAAAAACTTTTTGGTATAAGGCCGTTGATCCAATTATTATTTTGATTTTTACCATTAATTCAAAAGAAGAACAAAAACAAAAAAACCCAGATGCAATTTGTATACTAGTGTCATAAATCATGAAACCTTAAGAAAAAAAAATCATTAATCATTACCGATCATTATTATTTTTAGATGCAAACTATTTTTTCAAGAACTCTGAATATCAATTGATTCTCAAAATGGACAATGATGGATTTATTTGATCTTGGATTCTCAAGAGGACTTTTGCTAACTTTTTTTCTCTTCCAACATTTTTGACTAAATTGTAAAAGGTCGGTTTGAACCATGATTGTGATGAATGAGTAGCTTGAATTGCAACCACCACACTCAGAATTTGGTTAACTAGATTAAAACGTATTTCCAAGTGCAACGTCTAATAGCAAAACAGATTAAAATTTATAAAATTGTTGTGACAGCATTAAAAAAAGATATTTTTAAGTTCTGAAATAAATGATGTAACTATGATTTATATTTTAACTAATACGTAATTATGATTATAACTTATATCTTCCAGTCTTGCTAGTTTGCTAAATTAGTAATTTTATATTTGAACGGTGTTTATAGTCGAACCGGACTAATGTATTGTCTTCGGGATTCAATTAATGCATTATTTGAACGGTGTTTCGTACCCTTTTTTGTTTTTTTTTTTTTTTTTTTGCATTAGCCAAAACTTATAAATAATTAATTAAAATACATGAAATTAATCACCACCGTCGGTTGTAACTAGTCATCATTCCAAAAACCTTAAAAAATGATGTTAGCCACAACAACAATAAACCAAAAAGAAAAGGAAAAAAGAAACAAAAACAAAACAGAGAGCCCAAAGCCTGGTCACATCTCTCCATAAATACTCTTCACCGACTCATCAATTCACTCATCTCTCTCTTTCTTTCAAATATCATATCTCAAGTCACACTCTCAAAGTTTGGGAAAGAAGAAGAAGAAGAATGACGAAGGACGTGGTTGGAGAGAATCGATCTTTCTCAGGCAAAGACTATCAAGATCCACCTCCTGAGCCTCTTTTCGATGCAACCGAGCTAGGGAAGTGGTCTTTTTACAGAGCTCTCATAGCTGAGTTCATAGCCACTCTTCTCTTCCTCTACGTTACTGTTATGACTGTTATTGGCTACAAGAGCCAGACCGACCCAACCCTTAGCCCTGACCAGTGTGCTGGTGTTGGAGTCCTTGGTATTGCTTGGGCCTTTGGTGGCATGATCTTCATTCTTGTCTACTGCACTGCTGGAATCTCTGGTACGTCTGTCTCTCTCGCTCTCTCTTTAGTAGAATAATATTTTAGTCTAGGACATAACTTGTGTTTATCACAACTTGCTTCACTGTAGATATCTGAATCTCTTGTTATCATAGACATATTATGTTATCTTTCATTTGTAACAAAGTTTGGTTTGGTATTGATGCTCACATAATTTTTTTGGTTCAACTTATTTTTTAATGATATAGGTGGACATATTAATCCGGCCGTGACATTTGGGCTACTACTAGCTCGGAAAGTAACGTTAGTGAGGGCAATAATGTACATGGTGGCTCAATGCCTCGGTGCAATTTGTGGTGTGGCTTTGGTCAAATCCTTCCAGTCTGCTTACTACACTCGCTATGGCGGTGGCGCAAACGGTCTCTCCGCCGGTTATAGTATTGGTACGGGTGTTGCGGCTGAGATCATCGGTACGTTCGTCTTGGTCTATACCGTTTTCTCTGCCACTGACCCTAAAAGAAGTGCTCGTGACTCTCACGTCCCTGTAAGTCCATTTACTTCGTTTTTGATTGATTATGTCACACCTTAGAAACTATAGTCTTATGGTTGGATAGATTAGAAACATTCATGAACCACAGTAGAATACCCGTGTCCTGTACGGCGCATTATTTAATTACGTGCTTTTAATAGAGTGGATGGATACTCAACAAATAATTCATCCATTGTGTTACTGTTATTTTTATGTATAAAACTAACTAGATAACTTAACTTTTTAAATATATATTAACATTCAAAGTTAAGTTATCATTTTTTAGGTTCTTGCAAGTTCAACACTGATTAATTTGAAAGTAAAAATAAAGTTGTGCATTTCAATTTTCGATAGCATAGATTGGATTGGACAATATTTTATACATGGTAGTCATATAGTTATCCAAAAATTTAAACAAAGATTGTGCCAGCTTTAGCTTCTAGATTCTTCATCATAATAGAAAGAATACAAAAAGGACAACATTGAACATTTAAACTGTGGTCGTCTTTGCACACCTCTCCCCATCATATGTCCTTCACCTCTTTTTGTGTGCATGGTCCCCAACTCCATTTTGCAACCACGTACACAATACTTCTCCCATCCACAAATATATTTATAATATTTCGGATTCTAAACTATTTAATTGTCTCGTGATTATTAACATTTTTTAATGGTATTGTTGTTGTTGGTTTGGTAATTGAAGGTGTTGGCTCCATTACCAATTGGATTCGCGGTGTTTATTGTTCACTTAGCTACAATCCCAATCACTGGTACTGGCATTAACCCTGCAAGAAGTCTAGGAGCTGCTATCATCTACAACAAGGACCATGCTTGGGACCATCATGTTCGTATATCCCTCTTTTATACTATATAAAATATATTTATGATCTTCATCTTTGGACATGGTTTGATTAATGTTTTGGTGTCATTAATTACAGTGGATATTTTGGGTGGGTCCATTCGCGGGTGCAGCCATCGCGGCTTTCTACCATCAGTTTGTGTTGAGAGCTGGTGCGATTAAGGCGCTCGGGTCCTTCAGGAGCCAACCTCACGTGTAACTTATAATTCTTCTCCAATGAGACCAAGAGAGAAGATAATAAGGAGAGTCTTTTTAAAATATATGTAGATGGTTGGGGACCAAGTGACGTGTACCGTGTAGTATCTAATTTCTAGCTTTGAGTGTAACTTGTGGACCAACTTGAATTGCTGCTTTCTGTTATGTCTACTCGTCAGCTTTTTTATTTTTCTATTTTACTAGTTTGCTATAAATCCTTATCAACTGATGAAGACCCAATGTGATGAGCCACATACTTAAATTAGCATCCACAAACTCATATGAAAAATTGCATACAAAAAGTTGGTAACTCTTTTGATTTGAACTGAAAGTGTGAGCAAAAAACATGGAACATGCAAAAATCTCAACAATTCAAGTAAAAATATGACAATTGTTTTCTGGCTATCAAACTTTGTTGTGTTGCCTTGTTGTTTGGGAGGAAATCTAATTAATATTGTTTGGCATAGTGTATCGGATTGGACAGTGCATGCAAAAAAGTCAAAATAAGTGGCTATCAAAGCTTAACAGCTTTGTGTTCATTGCGCACTCTTGAAACACATGATGAATATAGGTTTGGCAGAATGGATCGACAAACTAATCACCCTATTTAACCAACTTATTTTCCAAAAGCATGGTTTATTAATTAATAAAATACTAGTAACCACCATCGTACGTCCGTCTACAGCTTTGACATGAAACGAAGGTTATGGATATGTTATTAGGATGCCATGTTATTAACTTATTATACATTTTTTTATGATTAAATTTAGTGGTTGACAACATTTAGTCATCAGATTTTAAAATTCATTCATAATTAATCGCATTGTGATCAATAGTTATCTGGATTTTATTATGTTTAGTTAGGTTTTTTACTTTATTTTATCAAGAGCTCCCTTCTAATTAAGATATTCTATTGTTATACATAGGACTTTGAGTTCAACTAATCTTATTTTTGTTTTTTTTTGACATATTATTTGGGATGTATACATGTCTATTTAGTGTTTGCTTTACGTAGAATTGATTAGAATTACTGGAGATGTTTTAGAGAGCAAAATGGTATCTTAAAGGCGAAATTGACACAAATACCATCTTTTAAGTTACAATTTTCAAATCTACCACTATTTTTCTTTCAAATGTATCACTGTTATGATTTAATGTTCGTTTAGGATTTGAGGGTTTAGAGTTTGGAGTTGAAACTTTGTATGATTAGGGTTTAGTGTTTAATAAATATTTGGGTTTAAGATTTAAGATTTTAGGGTTTATATTTTGGGGGTTTTAGGGTCAAAACCATTTTTAGGGTTTATGATTTTAGGTAGTCCTGGGCGTTCGGGTTCGGGTAAGATCCATTCGGGTTCGGGTATTTTGGAATTTAGGATTGAAGACTAAATTAGTATTTTATAGATATCCGGTTCCGGTTCGGTTCGGTTCCATGCGGGTTCGGTTCGGTTCTTAAGTTTTTTTTGGGAACCGATTTGGTATCCAAAACACATTCGGATACGGTTCGGGTTCCGTTCGGGTTCGGGTATTTAGATCAAAATGATTGATGGAAAAAGTCTAATGAACATATTCAAACTTTATGTAAATGATAAGTAATAAGTACTAAATAATTTTGAACCCAAATGAATATTAAATATTTAAAAACTCACAATTACACTTGAATATGCAAACACCAAACTTAAATAAGCAAACTTGAATAACCAAATGATAAGCAAACACCATACTTGAATCAAGTGACAAATAAAGTTGAACCAAAATGCTAAGTTATAAAACTTAAAGCCAAATGATAAGTAAATTCAAACTTAAAAGTTAAAATCAAACTTGAACCAAATATTCAAACTCAAACAACAAACTAAATTATCTAAAATAGTAGAAGTTAAGGGAAGGAGTTCGGGTACCCAACGGATCTCGGGTAATACCTGATCCGATCCGAAACCCAATTAGTACACAGTTCAAGTCTCATATGGATAATAAGCCAAGATCCAGATCCGATCCGAACCTGATTTTTCGGATCGGATCCGGTTCTTATTTTCGGATCCGGATATAATGCTCAGGCCTAATTTTAGGGTTTAAGGTTTTAACCCTAAACCCTGGATCATAAACCCTAAAACCCTATAAAATATTAAAAAACATTTACAAATATTTAAAATTATAATTTTACTTCAAATCGGTATATTTTTAAAAATATATCATAAATGAGTGAAAATAGTGGTATATTGTGAAAAGTGGTTGTTGAGAAGTGGTATTTTTGCAAATCCCCCATCTTAAAGTCATTAGATAGCTAAAATTTGAATATGAAATCTAAAACGACGTTTAAATCTATATAAAGTGAAGTATATTTTCTGCATGCATCTTCAATATTATTTATGTATGTCCAGCTTCATCGAGCAAATATTTATAGGGAATCAATTAAAAACATCCATTGAAATGATTATCAAGTTACCAACGATGTAGATATTTTAAAAATATGATTATGTGGATATATGTGTCCTACTATTATCCCAAATCCAATTGAAAGTCTTTTTCGTTATATTAAATTTATTGATAAATACTTTTATGATTTATAACATTAAAATTTACAATCCGTCTTTTGTGAGGATCATCGATGATCTCAATCTTTGTTGGCATCCAATTACTTTTCTCATTATGCAACCACGTGTCAAACTTCTTTGCTATAGCTTTCTTTGTTCATTTAATCTTTAAACATTGTGGACTATTTGCCAAAGAATATTAGCTTAAGAAATAATTGAGTAACAAAACTAAAAGTGTTTTTACTCTAAATGAAGTTGAAAGAAATCACTCTCATTTTCAAATTTAATATTTTCCAAAAAAATTTGATCAAATCATATTTGGATTGGAGATGACTTTGTACCTAGAAATGTGTCATAGTCATTCATTCTTATAATTATATAGCCATCGTTATAATTAGATCTTTTCGAAATCATTATTTTGGAGAAGCAATTTGTTGCATAATTATTATGCACTTAAATTTGACAATTTTTAAGTGCAGGAAACGTACATTTTGTAGTTTTGTTTAGGTTTTAGTTTGTTGTTTTCTTTTTGTGTTGTAAAACTGGTGTATCAAAGGGAAAAAAACGAATTAGTGATTATGTTTTTAATTTGATATGAACAAAAAGTGACAAACACATGCCATTATTTTTACGTTCACATGATTTCGGTAAAACTTTGAAGTAGATCTGCGTGAAAAGAAATCCAAAAAATCTATTATCCTTTAATCACTCGATGAACTTAGTTCTTAATTTTTTAATCTAGTTCTGACAAAATGATACAGATGCATTTAGGAGATTATTTTACAAAAAAAAAAAAAAACTAGTTTGGAGAAAATGATACAATTGTTGATTATACAAATATACAAGGAAATACGTATAAATATATATTATATGTCGTGTAGTTACATACGTTATATTATTCTCCAAAACTCTACTATGAAATATGGATGTAATTATATGAAATTCGATATGAAAGATAATTACAAATATCAAAATAATTGACAAATATTTCATATTTTTATGGTAGTGGAGGAAAAGATAATTAGTTCAATTTGTAAAGACAAATTAATTGATTATTTGTAAATATTTTATTAAAAATTGAACTTTTGATAAAAATGAGATTGATTGATGCTTTAATTCTTGTTGCTCTATATAATTTTTTCAAAATAGTATTTCACATAATTTGTTCTTGTCAAACATGTTAAAAAAACATTTTGCAAGTTATTCACGGTTGTGAACGAATTATTTTGGTAGGCAGGCTATTATTTAGATTTGAACTTCCTATATTCGCTTCGTTCCCATTGGATCTCAAACCCTAATTGTTCATAATAACCAATATAAACTTTTTTTTATAAAATTAAGCACAAACCCGCGCAAGCACAAGTAATTTTATAGTCTATATATAAAGTATGGCTTCACGTTAGAGTTTAATTACCGATGTGAGACATTGTAGTAGAGTTCAAGTTGCAAATAATTACATTTGGTTCCACATGTTAATTCGGCTCAACCGGTTAGGTAACTATCCATAGTATCTGTTTACTTTCGTCATCGATCTGTTGGATTAATACATTATTTATTTGTCCTTTTTTCTTATCATAACTAATATTTAGGTACAATACTTTTAAAAAAGTTATATCCTTTAAAAACAAAAAAAAACATATAACCTTCTCATCAATTAATATACTCAAAAAAATCATAATTGAGTGTATAATTCTTAAAGTTATACCAAAAATATATCATATTCGTTATATTTTTTTTTATTATTGGCAATCATACTCATTATATAAGATTAAACAGAGAAACCTGTATAGTTTTAACATTGTAAATACATCATTACTGGAAGTATTATTATTTTTCTCAAACATTAAAATCCTGCTGATTAGTTTAAACATTGTATTTTTTTTTTTTTTTTACAGTTTTTCTGTCAAGTAAAAAAACTAAAAAAAGGTCGGTGTTGTCCAAAGAAAGAAAAAAATGAAAGTGGTCCGTCTACACCCATGTCGCCCAAACCAAATTTGGTGTCTTGGGTTTTAGATTTAGACTTGAGCATAAAGCAAAAAAAATTAAATCACTCTAATAAATAAAACTTATTTTTCTTTTTCACCATTTGGAAATAGAATTAGCGTCTCTCTGGCCTGGCCGAAGAACAACAATGGCAGCTAGGTTTTCTAGTTTGAGACGCGCTTTGTCTCTCTACTTGGGTAATCAAACCCCTCGATTTCCTTTGTCTCAAGGTATTATCCTTTTCTTCCCAACTTGCCTCAATTGGCCCAATCTTATCTAATCCAATTAGCCTCCATGATCCTTAAATTCTCAATTTTTGCTCTGTTTCGAAGCTACCTTGAGTTTATAGATTATAATACGTTTGTGTTACAATGTTTTATGAGGGTTGATTTGCAATAAAAATTGGGACTTTAAGAGTTTTCAAAGCTTGATTGTTTGATTAGAACTAACTGTAGGAGTTGTGATTTGAACTTGAATTGGCAAACAAATTTGGTGAATGTTTAGTTGAGAACTTGTGGTTTTGCATCTGCCAAGATGATGATAAGCAGAGAGAGATGTACTTAGAAAGCAGAAGGGTCTCGAGTTTTGATGGAGATATTGTATAACTAGGGAGGTTCTGAAAGAGATTTTGGTGTTGGGTTGTTTTGGGAGCCTCTGACACATTCTTGAATCGTGATGATATGGTTATGCCTTTGTTCCGTTACTTTTGTTACGAACTGAGGTGATGAATTTGATTTTATGGGCTTTGTCTTACTTACGTTGCCTTTTTAGCAAGATACTGGTTAAGTTTTGGAGTTTGTCTTGGCCAAGAATGATATGTTGGCACGGACTTAGTATACCAGAACTTGCATCTGTAATTTATACATTGTGTGCATCTCCGTCTGGTCGTTCTTCTCTTTACTTGAGCTCTTTGCAAGAATTCAATCTATTAAATTGTTACCACTCTTCTCTTGCTGCTTCAACAGTGCAAATCCATGCATCACCAGTCTCGTACTGAATTTCGGATATATGATCTGTTAGTGGTGCAAACATTATCTCATGTGGTTCCTGTTATGGGTACTGATTGTATTAGCTTCATGCAGTTTATCGCCAAACATTTAATTGCTCTTTCTCAGTTCTCATATTTGAATTCAATCTCAGCAGATAAGCTGTCACAGTCAAAGTCACTCGTCAGCAGAAATTACGCATATGGGAGCAGATTTCAGAGACAATTCTGTGTAACCCGTGAGGCTAATGAAGCTTCAGTAACCAATGTCTGCAGCTCAAACTCTGCTACTGAACCGGCGGATTCTCGCCCCTCCGTAACAGCCTCTGAGGATTCTGACATGATTTTGAAGTACAAGTCCCAGTTGAAGATAAACCCGAGGCATGACTTCATGATGGTCTTCACTTGCAAGGTCTGTGAAACAAGATCTATGAAGATGGCGAGCCGAGAATCATATGATAATGGCGTCGTGGTGGTACGATGTGGAGGGTGTGATAATCTGCATTTGATTTCAGACCGTCGTGGTTGGTTTGGAGAACCCGGAAGCGTGGAAGACTTTCTAGCTGCTCAAGGGGAAGAATTCAAGAAAGGATCCATGGATTCCCTTAACCTTACATATGAAGATTTAGCTGGAGCAAAGATGCCTACCAAAGAATAGAGCAGGCTATTCTTTGCTTTTGTTGTTTGTAACTACTAGTGATTGAACCATAAGTGAATCGAATGACATTGAAACACATCTTTTAAGCAAATTCTTGTTATTCTTCTCGGATTGGCACATTGTTCTTGTTGAGAATCGTAGCTTTGGTGAAGACCACTTCCATGTTTTATCAAATTAAATGTATATGTTGTTCATAGTAGTTAGTAATAATGTTGTGAGATAGGATCATATTAAAAGTCTAAACATTTTGGAATTTAAATTTACAACTTTGTTTTTTTATATCTTTTTAAGTTCGTTGTGGATTTAACCATCAAATTAAATTTCACTAATTGAGAACAAAATGAAGATGGACATTCAATATAAAAGAAAAAGTGTAAATTGATTGCTATTTTTTTTTTTGGTAAGGAAAGTGATAATGTTTTAGGTGTTCAACTTCTCAATGATCTTTGCAAGGGCTGAATATGTGCCAATAGCTGAACATACTGCTCCTACTGCCATAATGAAGATACAGACAGTAATCTACAAAAGCACCACAAAGGTTGTTAAGAGAGGATTTGCATGTTAGAACCGAACATTTTTCCACTTTGGCTCAATGTTTTTTCAATATCGATTTTAATTGTTTTCCGATTCTGGTTCGGTTATCAGAAGTGAGCAAGACATACCTGTGTAGAGGTTACTTTTGTTCTTAAGATGCTCAAGAAACAAGCCGGCGGTAGTATTAAAGTCTGTGTTGACCAGCACAAAATTCATAAGAATATGTAAAATATATGAATTTGCTTGCAAAATTATAAACAATATGTTAACTTACAATGAGCATTGTCAAGAATGATCCAATCAACGACATGACGAGGCCTACAAGAATTCTGAGTGTCAATACTCACTATAGAAAGTAAAAGTATACATCATTGCTAAAGAAGGGAAAGCTTATAGGGGTTTTTTAGTGTCCTTACCGAAGAAGGGAATCGCAAGACCAACCAACAATGTTGAGAAGGCCAATGCGCTTCTAATGGCAATTGCATAGAAACGTGACTCCCCATATTTTGATGGTATCAACTCCTCAAGACTCATTGAGACCGGAGATAATGTCAAAGCATATGTGCTTTCTTTCGGTTAAGGACACACAATTTCTCAGCTTCCATAGATGAAAATATGAACAACCTTATGGACACTATAGATAATTAAAAAAACAACTTTCTGAATAATTTTTGGAAAAGGATATTTGGTAAATGGATTGACTACCTGCAAAATAGTTTAAAAGAACGTCATATAAGCATATTTTATGGTCTTGTGTTATGAAATTAATGATCATTACCCAAAAGAAGCAGAGGAAAGATGAACAAAAGAAAAGAAATTACCGTAGTCCACAAAGCAATCTTAGAAGCAACCAAATCTTGAGGCATGTTAAGAGTGAACTGTGATTCTGTTGATTCACCAAACATGTAATATCCCATAACAGCCACACCCGCATACATCAAAGTACAAATTCCAAAACTGCGGAAGAAAAAAACATCGAAAGCTTTAGAAAAACATAATGTAGAGTTTCCAAGTAATAGTAATGTATTGATAAGCTTACCTAGTCAAGAGAACAGCAGGAAACTGAGAGGGTTTAGCCATTGAAGTATAAATATTTGGGAAAACACCATGCCCCGAGTAACAATAACCATAGAGTCCTACGGAAACTGGTAGTGTTGCTAAGTTTAAAGGAGTCCCTTTGCTATGAATTCCAACTTCATCAACCAAACCAATCCAAAACAAGCAAAAAACCACCAACACTGATGCAATCACCCCTCCAGCTGCAAAAATTCGAAAAATATGGTTAGTTGTAACCAAAACCAGACCATTACCTTGTTAATTTCTGAGCTAGAATCAAAACCAAATTTATATATCCTATTCAAAACGAATAAATCAAGATTCATATATTTAGATTAACATATCCAAAAAAATCATCTTGAGATGTGAAAGCACCTGAAATGTAACTTAGTATGCTGAGATCTCGAAGCCAAACGGTGGGGAGAAGAGCGAGAGTAGTAAGCAGAGCAAATAGATGAGGTGCATCTAAGTGAAACCCTCCAATACTTAGACCAGCATTTGGAAATAATGATGAAAGATTATCACTTTCCAATATTATGTACTCAACACTCATAGCCTATACCAAAAGCATTGTATATATATCAAAGTCTGTGTAACTTTATCCCAACCAAAAAGGAGCATTCAGAATTTAGCTAATAAGACAACAATTAGTTGTACTAAATTTCTGTCTTATTTGAAACATTTCAGTGTGTGGTTGATGAATTTCAACATTGCAATAAACTTTCAAAACAAAATATTCCATCGAATGAAACAAGAGAGAAGGAGACACTATGGACCCTGGGGAGAAGGTGTTGTCTACTCCACATGTGGTCCCTAAAATGGATTATGACTTGAGATTCATTTTTGGTACTACACTACTAATCTTGGACAAAAATGTATTCTCTGTATTTATATATAATATAAAGTAAACTACTTGGAGAAATTGCAAGTTGTACTTACATATAGCTCCATATAGAGTATCAACTGCAATCAATAAAAAAAAGAAGGTAATTACAAAATATGACAAATTATACTATGTGTCATGTAGATAATGTGTTTCTTAGTAAATCCAATTGTTAATAATTTCTTACGGAGACAAGGATACGGCCTGTGGTACCAAAAGCGGCATGGCCAATATCAGGATAAGTTTGGAGGTCAGGATGGCTATCGAGGCAGTAGCGCAAAAGCAATCCAGTGTAAAAACAAAGAATACCAAATGCAAATAGAATGAGAAGTCCTAACCATCCTCCTTCTTTCACAGCATATGGTGTTGACAATATTCCAACCCCACATAAAACATTCACCCCTGCACATGTATAAATTTTAGTTCATTACTCGGAGAATTCTGGCTAAGGTTTTGAATGGTGACAACGAATAGAACGGATTTGTCAAGTTATCTTCAAGGCCGTTTCTCGCCCACTATTCAAAAGTTTGTTACTATTACGTTATCCATATAGTGGATGGAAAATAAACTAAGTTGTACTAGTTGTAATAATAAAGTCTTGACCATGCATGAGTATTAATTGAGTGCCACCATTAGCATTATACCAAGTGATAGTGATGAAACTCACCATTAAGAACAGCTTGCCCAAATGAGCTATCATTAGAGATACCCATTTCATGAGGCACATCGAATGATGGTTTCGAAGAAAGCAGAGAATGAGGGCTATGCTTATGTTTTGGCGCGGCTTCTTCATCTCTAAGTGGTGAAGCTAACAGAGGTTTTGTAATAGCCGCTGGTAATGTCTCCGGAGTATGCCTTCTTGTTAGTGTTGAGGACATAAAAGAGCTTCCTAATCTTGTTATTGGAGAATTAGCCAGAAACCCCAGATTGGGAGATTGTACACTCCCATACAGATCAATCGATTGCCTAAAACATTAATGGTTAAAGAAAATGTTTGGAAATTTCATAATGATGATAATATATTACGTGCATGTATATAACGTTACCTGTAACTCTTTGGCCATGCCGTTGAGTATGAGTTTGGCTTATCATGGTTATGGTTTTGATGGTACGCGTCGGAAGAATCAGAAACTGTTCCATCATCATCTTCATCTTCATGCAAGTGATGTCTCTCGTGATCTTCCTCATCACTCTCAATGTAAAGACTCTGATTCGAAGCTGAGTTATTCATTTTCTTTATAAAAAAAAGTTTATCCAAAATGAAAGATAGTGAGATTTTAAAGAGTCTTTGAAATTGCACTAGAAAACACAAAAAATGGTTGAGAAAGTAGGAGTCTAGGCGAATGAAAGGGCAACTGAAAAACTGGTCGAGGACAACTATAGGAGTTAATTAAAGAGCCGATAAAACTTGAGACATTGACTCGTTCATATATATATCAAAAGTTTAACTATGGTTAAGTTTGTTAACTATAGTTGGATATGAGTTTTTATTAAAATTTGGATGCCTGTTCCCATTATCCAATAATCGACTCATTATCTTTTTATAATTCACTGAAAATATGTTAAAAAGCCTGAGAGTTTATATATATTTTAGAATTTTAAATCTGGCATATACAAGTATTTTTCGTTTTTTTTTTGTCAAATTTTTTACATAATATATACTATATAGCATGAAAAGAATTTTGTTCTATGTGAAACCACAAGTGGTGCCCAAACATCCTCCAAAATAATATCTATAATAAAATAAATATCTAAAATAGTATGACATACAAAAAATAGATAAAAAAGAATTACAAATAAAATTTATTACAAGATTATTTATTTATAATAAAAATGATTTTATTATACATTTTCTGTTTTCAGCTTTGGAAACTGATCTGATGAAGTTTTACATTTAAAATGCATGAGCTCACTTGTTTAAATGTTTATAAATATGATATAGTTCTGATATCATCAAATGAAAATGCCAAAACTAATAGAAACAATTACTTGAGACACTGTCCAAAACACTTCTTTTTCATTTAGTTAAAGATTCAAAACACTTGTTTTAATTATTACAACTTTTCAAATCTCATCTAAATGGAATATATACACTCAACATCAAGACACGATGTTGACACACCTTAATTTGTGACCAAGAACCTGTAGCCTCTCACGATGCCTAAAGATCAAACCTGATCTTTATACATCGGAAATCAAATAACAGTTGGTGTCTCACTTATACTTGAAACACCATGCCTGAGACTNACCCTAGTTTCTAGCTGCAAGTGCACAGCAAACGCAGTAGTAATGAGGGTATCGAATCCACAAGGACCAAGTTGCACTACAGTTCGTGAATGTAAATAAAGCTAAGAATGATCAAGGAAATTAAACTAAAAGCAGTCAAAGTAAACAAAGCAGGTGAATTGGTTTTAAGAAATCAAATAGCGAAGCGTCAGGTTTCAGGCAATTCTCAGGAAATCAGATTTATCAGATCTAACAGGTTAACAATCCTAGAACTTAAACACGATAATAGAATTAACCAGCTCTCGCTGCGAAAACTCTCTAAAACAGGGCACTAGAAAACCAAATCTCTTTGCGAAATCTAAGTGACAAGTTCAGCAATTTAACCAGGTTCAATTTGTTCACAATAATCTAAAACCAAATCTCTTTGCGAATTAGATTATTGCTCACTCAAGACAGATCAGGCAATTAATCAAACTCTCGTTTCTATCAATTAACCTAGGAACATGTATCTAAGTGGCCAACAAAGATTCAAGCAATAAGAACAGTCTTAAGCGAAGGATTGTGTGGAAACCTAACAGATCTAACAAATCATCAATCCTTTGAACAACCCTAACCTAACAGGAAAATTACTCAGACATAGTCAAAGATGAACTAGACATGTCTGAATGATGCATAAAATTAAGAAAATAAGAGTAATACAAAGGGTTCAAAGCAATGGAACTTCTCTCCCTAAAAACTCAAAGCAAAAACTAAAGGTGGCTCAAACAATGGCCAAAAACGAGTATTTATAGGTTCAATCACGATCTTGGGTAAAAAGGAAACCCTATCAAACTTTGTGGCCAAGTTTGCAAAAAATGGAAAACTTGAAATCTTCGTGTGTCGATCGACGCATCACTTGTGTCGATCGACACATCAGCAATAAGGTCGATCCTTGCTTCTTCAATCGATCCGAAAACTTCACGATGTTTGGTGCACATGTGTGTCGATCGACACTGAAGGTGTATCGATCGACACAAACCTTCAAAATCCGAATTCTTCACCAGAATCATCAACTTTCCATCCAAAATGCTTCACATGGTTCCTAAGTATCCAATCCGTGCAAGTACCTGTGAAAGACTCTAAAAACACTAAAAAGACTCGATAAAACAAAGATATCATGGCTCAAAACACGTAAAAACCATGATATGTCAACTCTATCAAGTCTCAACAATCAAAGTACGATCAAAATTTGTAACTTAGCGATTTGTGCTAATATCATCAATGTGTCAGGGCATGAATTCAAACTATTAAATTGTTGATAAAAGAATATATATATATATATATATATATATATATATATATATATATATGTGTGCTATCTTCCAGCCATAGTACTATATATCCAAGACATAGCTTATAAATCTGTATTTTGTCATTCATATTAATATTCACTTTAATTATATAACTTATAAGGTCTAGTTGATTCCATGCTCTTGTAGCAGATTTTTAAGAAAAGTATACAATTAGAGGATGATTCGGACTTGAAGAACCCGAACTCACACATCGAATTTTCTAGTGGAGAAAAATGTTGTATAATTATAACTTGCTAAATTATATATATTTTCAGAATTTAAATACTCCGTCTTTTAAAAATAAAATAATGAATAATTAAGCATATATTAAAGACTATTGTATTTTATGTCTTTAATTAATATTATCTTGATGAAAATAACATCAAAACAAAACTTGTTAAGAAAGCCCTATTGGCAAGGGTGGAACCACGTCCACATGGTGTATGGATCTAATTGTTTTCTGATAATTTGGAATTTTCTTACGTTAAAACGGCAATGATTCAACCGTATCTGGAATCCACATTACATGTACATAATCTCCTTTTGTTTATTCGCCGCTTCCAGGTTCCAGCTATATGTATATCTTCATCCTCACATGATTTCTTATTTTTCTATGGTTATTTTTCAATTATTTCTATCTTGATTTAGCACGTGAATTGTTGTTAAGGATCTCATATATATTTGAGCATTATGGTCTGTGATGGGCTCATTTTTTTTTTTTTTTTTTTTATTAAACATTATGATATGGCTCATATGCTGCATGATATGTTAGAATAATTATCCTTGATATGTCGACACGATACTAATCCTGTCTCAGTTGATTGATTGGTTATTTTAGTTTACTTTTTAGTTTTTACTTTATAGTTCGATTGATTGATTTTTTTTTTTTTTTTTTGGCTCAACATCTATTTCATTTATCCAAATATACCAAACACGGTACAAACACAATTTTTGGCCTCTGGACTTAAACCCAAAGCAATGCAATGTATCAGAATAGTACAACCCTGAATCACTAGGCGGATCCAACGCTACCTCTGAAATACATTGCATTTTAGACCACGAACGAGAGGATAATATCCCACGACTCGGAATAAAATCCCCTCTTAGACCCCTAAAAAACAACCCTTAGACCGAGAACAACTACTAACACTAAAGATACAAAACCAATCCTGATGTTCAAATCAATTCCAAACTATTGGTCCTGATGATCAGAATGTAGAACTTGACCTAATAGTATCGACACCAGAGGCGCGTTTTCAGAAGGTATTGTATCTCCGGCTTTCACTGTTCCGATCCTTAAACCCAAAACGGACAATAAGTCCGACTGATACTCATCCGGCTCAACCGGAACTGAGACTGAGAATTTCACCAGAGTACTACCGGGGAAACACCACTTCTTAACACCACTGCCACGACTCCCACACATCAGAATTAACCGAATCTCGGAGTCTTCACTTAGCTGGCTCTGAACACGAGGCGAAGAAGAAAGCATAAGCGAAACAATATAACCTCTTAATCTGCTCCTTCTCCGAATCTACAATCGGCGTGATTCCAGAGTCGCTCGACTGATTCCATCGCGAACGAAGATGGTTTGAAGTTGACAGCAGCCGCGTGACGGGACTGTTCATCGACGGGAGGCTCAGCGACGAGTCGGAGTACAGCAAGGCCGAGATTAAGTAGATCTCTCTGCTTCCGATAACGATCTCTCAGCAGCTCGGCGAGGCTCAGGGGCTCTAGAGAGCGGAGCGGAAGGAGGAGGAGCAAAGGCGGAGAGGAAGCAGCGACGGTGGAGGAAGGAGGTGAATCTCCCGTAAAAAGAAAACAAAGAGGAAGCCGAAAAGAGAAAAAGAAGGGGGGGAAGCCGGCGGCGGCGCTAAGGTAGCCGCCGGCCACCGGTTCCAAGTCAGATCTCGGTCAGAAGCTTCGCACTCGTTTGAAATTCAAATCGCTCTCTCTCTCCTCTTAGCTGTCTAAATGTGTTTTTTCTTTTTAGTTCGATTGATTGATTTAGTGTGAATAAATGGGATGAACTCAACGATTAACTACGATTCTTACTAGGCTTTTGTTTTATTATTTTGTTCCCCTCCACTAGTTTCAAGGCCATGCCATGCTGGGGTATTGTATTTAACTCATACGAAGCCTCGTTTTCTATTTAAGAACATAACGCAGCCAACCATTTTGTATGTATTTAGGTTTAAGGTTTAAGATTTTAGGAATTTAAGAGTCAAAATCTTTTTTATGGGTTTATAATTTCAGGGCTAAGGATTAAAACCCTAAACCCTTGATCATACTTTATAAAAAAAATTATGAAATATTTTAAAATATTTGAAATGATAATTTTACTTTAACTTGATATAGTTTTAAAAAACGGATCCTAAACATGTAGTATTTTTTAAAAGTGTAGCTTAAAAGTGGTGGTTTTGAAAATTCCTCAAACTACAAGAGGAAGGGGAAATACTCACAAATTTTTCCACCAAAAAAGTTTGTAGGTAAATTTTGCCACAATTTGAAATTTTTTTGCTACAAATTGAGAAGAAATAATTTCTGTAACAAATTTGTAACTGTTTGAAGAAAATTAGTGACAAATTATTACACATTTTTTTGTTGCAAAATTGCTACAAGGTTGAAACAAAATAATTTGAAACAAATTGATGAGATAATTATAGAGATAAACTGGTCACTAAAAGAGGCGAAATGATCGAGTTGCGGTGATAAAATGATCATGGAAAATGGACAAAATGGTCACATTTTGGTGATAACTTGGTCACTATTTTATAAGTTTCAAATCTTTTTAGCTACTACTATAGATTATGGTATGTAAATCTGTATATGATAAAAGTATGAGATCATAAATTTAATGTATTAATTACAATTACAAATTCGGAGGAAAAATATTTCAAAATTTTAGATTTAGGTATATTTAAAAATTATACATTTTTATAAATGTTGTATTTTTTTTTATATTGAAATTTATGTTCATTTACCTAATTAATTATATGTAAAAAATATTTTTTTTTTTTAAATATGCTCATTTAATTTAATTATGTTTATCTAAAGTGTCACAAAATTCCCGTAAATATTTAAACTACCAAAATAAACCGAACAATTAACAACGATAAATTATGTTACTATATGATACTAATTACTTTAAAAATTTGGTTAACGTAAACATTATGATGTTACTATATAATTTTAGTTATTGGAGAACATTTGTAGATTTAGTTTCTTAATTATAAAATTAACTGCACAAGTGACTTGGCCCAAGTGGCAAGAGGTAAGTCCGCTGAAGCAAGAATCACCAGTGCACCTGAGATCAAGCCCCGCTCCCTACACACTCTGCAATATGCAGGACATGGCTATTGGGTCAGCCAGTTGTGGCCCAATCGATATTAAAGTGTGGTTGAAAAAAAAAAATTATAAAATTAACTACATTAATTGTGTCCATTATGATTTTGTTACAACATTATCGAAACTTTACCAAAACATTACCAGCTTAGAGTTAAAAACCACATCTTTATTAATTATCAGTCCAAAACGATATCATATTTGGAGGCAAACTTCTTAAGTGTCCCACACAAAACCAGATCCTTAACAATCATAATGCGATAAAAAGATTTCCTAATATACTTAAAAAGATCTGAAACTAAAACTTTATCCTTCCCTGACACAAACGTAGATCAAACCAGACTCAAGCCAGACTCAAACCAGACTCAAATCAGACTGAAACCAGACTCAAACCAGACTAAAACCAGACTGAAACCAGACTGAAACCAGACAAAAACCAGACGAAAACCAGACTGAGACCAGACAAAAACCAGACAAAAACCAGATGGAAACCAGAACAAAAAACCTGACTAAAACCAGAACAAAACCAGAATGAAACCTGACCAAAACCAGACTATACAAAAACATGACTAAAACCAGAACAAAACCAGAATGAAACCTGACAAAAACCAGACTCAACAAAACCCGAATGAGAACCAATGAAATTACATTTACTCAGATCGGTGACATGGCAATATTTACGTTTTTTTTTGGTCAAGTTTGTTTTTCCTTCTTCGTATCTCTCTGCATCCTCCCCAGGTAACTCTAAACTTAACCAAACGAACACACTCTCTCAAATTTTCTGGGTTCATACCTCCATCCTCCATCTCCGATTCAGTCTTCGGTCTTCCATCTCCTGAGATACTCCGCTGCAATTCTCCAATCTCCCAAAGCAGAAAAAATTCCGATCTCTCTACCATGGACCGCTTCTTCCTAAATCAACACAATCGAGTAATCATCTCATCTGTTACTCTCATTTCCTTTCTTCCTCGTTTATCTCCAATTTCGACTAACAAATTCCCCCAATTTGAACCCAAACCCTAGATCATTATAGTGCCATAATTTCTCCAATGGCTTCTCTGCGTAATGGTGGGTGATAGATTAGGTCTTTAATCAGGCTTAGACATTGATTTGTTTTTACCCTTGGGAATCTTCTTGATTTGATAAGTCAGTGTTTAAGTTAAAGCTTCGGCTAACTGAAGAGATGGAAGAAGGAAACGGGGGCTGCAGTGTCACAACAGTTACCTCTATGATTTGGGTACGTGTCTACATGTCTATAAGCCATTTCCATTGCTTTTTTATTGTCTGAAAGGGAGTAGGTAAAACTGATTGCTTTTTGATTGATTCATGATGGAAGGATTTGTGTTTTAATTAACATACCCGTTATCTCCTTCAAACAAATATGTCTGTGTGAGTTTCTAAACAACCAACACAAGTGAGAAAGAGATCGGGTGCGATCAATATCAGTTCTCAGTGATGTACTTATTGAACCTATTCTGATTCAGATTTTGTATTTGTCAGTCTGAGTTTTGGTTCTTCTTTTTTGTTTTCGTTTCAGTAATCAAAGCACAAAGACCAGTTGGTATGTTCTCCGCCATTTTCATTAATCAAAGCATAAAGACCAGTTGCACAAAGACCCCCTCTTAATACAACTTCTTTATTCAGCAGGTTTGTTTACTAATTATATGGATGGCTCGTTGTTGAAACTAATGTGGTAAATTTGCTTATGTTCTTACGTACTGTTACCGCCACGAACTGCTCGAAACCATCATACAAGAGAGTTCAATTTTGTGCTTGATTTGTTTATTGTCTTATGCTGCTTGTATTTTTACACAAGTTCTAATCAAGTTAAGTGAGCACCTAATTCCCAGCAGCCATAAGTCGCCAAGCTTCTCTCCTGAACTCATTATCTTCCCACAAGGTTTCTCTATCTCTCTACCTTCTCTTTCCATTTTTATTCACATTTCTTTGTGCACATGGAGTTTGTGAGTTAAAACTATGATTGGTATCAAGTTCATTTTCAGAACCATGTGCTTTCAAGTTGTAGAGTTTTGTATACTCAATGTATGCCAAAATGTGGAGATTAATCTTGTTGTGGAAATTGCAGAAGAGAGCTATTTGGGATATTCTCCCTTGCAGCCATATTTTTATGGTCTAATGCTCATGCCTTTCTAAACAAGTAAGCTTTTTGTTGCAGTTATCATGTTGGCAGATATATTCTCTATGTTTCTTTTCTTTGTTTTGCTTAAGTATTTCAAAACTTTTTATTTTCAGGACTCCACCTAAAATTCCTGAAATCCATATTGAACATTTTCTTTTGATTGTAAATTCATTGCAGGAAGAGAGCAACATAGCAATACTGGACCTTAGAGGTCCAAGAGTGGTTCTGGTGAAGGAACACAGATTGCCAATTTTAACATGTCATTGTTGCTTCTTGTTGTTGTATGAAACATATTTGTATACTTTTCGTGTGAATTAGTTCTATTTCCATTTACAGAATAAATTCATATTCAATATAAGTAGCCACAACGTATAAATTCCAGAAGCAACTAATTATTTTAGTTGTAAATCCGAAGCTATTAAGCTTGAAAGAAATGGTGGTTATGCGTGGTTATTTAGTTTCAAGAATTTTGACTCTATTTGTTGGTATTTATCTACAAATAAATTGTCTCATTTAGTTGCTAGAAACTCACAACAACATTGTCGTTTACGTGTAGCAAAGCATAGCGACACGAACTCTGTAGCAAAGTTTAATAGTTGTTACAATTTCACGCGTAACCCAATTGTAGCAAAATAGCTACAATTAGCTACAAAAAATGACTTACTCACAATCCTATACTCACAAATAACCAATGTGGTAAAAACGTGGGTACACTTTTTTTGCTACAGAAAACAGGCTATACCCACACAAAAATCGGTGGGTATAATGAGTGTTTCTTGTAGTGAACACACATTACATGATAATAAAAAATGCACATAAATAATAATATTTATTCAAAATAAAAATCATAATAAAAATACAAGAATTAAAGGGCATATAAATGAACCAAATCACTCCTTGAAATTATTTCCAAAATGTTCTCATATATGATTAATCAATGCCTTTTGAAGTGATCATTTTTCTTTTTTTAGGTTTTGTTGTATTTTTCTCAATGTAATATGTTTGTTCTGTATTTTTTTTTTTTTTCCAAAAAATATGTGTCATTTCTTATATGTGAATAGTTTTAATATGAATTTGTATTCGATAACTATAAAAATATATTTGTGAGATATATCTTTATAAGGATTAAATTCAAAAAATATAATAGTTATATTATGATTATTTATGAGATATGTAATTATCAGTGAGACTAAGAAAGAGAAGCAAATGGTGTTGCGCAAAATATCTGAAAAGCATACAATCAAAAGATTGGGGACAAGTGGCAAATAAGAACAACTCACTCATCTAACCGGTGAACATACCAACATTAGACATGAGATTAGATTACAATCCCTTCCCTTGACGTGTCATCAACATCCACATGGTGTTCTCTTATTGGTCGACATGGTTACATCTCATCAGATTATGTTGTTGTAGTCAAACAGAGAGGAGATCTAACAGCATCAGAGTAACACGTGTCGACTTTTCCTTCGTTTCACTTTAGATCGGCCTTTATAGGATCGAATTAGGTGTACAATTAGATTCTCCTACTCTCTCCATTAAATTCATGATCTCTGTTTCATTATCCACGTCGGACATAAAGAATTTTCTCAATTATTTTCTTATTGTTTTTTAAAAACCAAAAAAAAAAAAAAATTGAATAATTTTTATCATTATACCATCGTAATATATACAAAAATGTTATTAACCATTAGAAAATCTAAAATACATGCATATCCCCAAAAAAGTAAAGTCCATCTCCAATTTCAAACATTTTGTATGTAATAAAAAAAAATCTGCCAAATTTAAATTTAATAATAATTTACATATCTGTTTATGTCCCTCTTAACTTTTTCTTAAGAAAAAAATAGAATAAGCTGAAAAATATCGAATAGTAACGTGGAAATTTGACTTGGGAAAAAACCAAAGTGTTGAGAAGGTTTGGAGTAATGAGAAGCACGAGAAGTATAGAAAAAGTGTTGGATGTTAGTTGTTCTATTTCAACGCCGACCACGCAAGGATACGTACATACGTATCTTGGTCAATACAAACATCACAAGCAAACACACACACACACACACTCATTTACATATATAAATATATGTAGATCTTCAAGCCTAGAACAAACACACATACAAGAAGTTATAGAGCAAAGGTTGATATAACTAAATTCAATAGATGTCAAGCCACATTTCCTTCTTGACATTGCTCTATATCTTTCTTTTCTTGTTTTCTCCACGAGCAAACTTTGTCCATGCATCGAGACCCTTATTGGAATCCAGTAAGACGGACCACCCGAGCATGAATACAGTTCACACAAGCGGTAGCCAACAAGGAACATTCCACGTTGGAGCGATGGACGATTGTCTACCAAAGGGGTTTCGTTTCAGTTCCGCTCCTAGCCACTACATTAACAACCGTCCTTTAGGTGCAACACTTTGTTCTACAACAGAGAAAGCCATCCCTAAGCCATAAAGTAGTGAATCCCATATGATATATTTCATGAATGGTATGTTTGCATTTATTTATATCTTTCACCTATTTTTTCTCTCTCTATGCTTGGGTTAGTTCTTGAATACCCATGTATTATACCTTAATTAATTGTGCTTGTATACTTTTCTTTTTTCTTTTTTACTGCAATTGTGATTGTATTCTTGTGTATAAGCTAAAAGAAATGTAATATATGTTATAGATGAATGAATGAAAGAAAAGGTTATATTAAATTGTTGTTTAAATATAATCAAACGACTAGGATTTCTGTGATGATGTTGATTTTTTTTTTTCCTTTTTAAAACATATATATACTCTTTCAGTTTTATAATAATTGTGTTTATTGAATTATAAGAACACAGAGGTACGGGCCAAATTTCTCTATTTTACCCTAATTAATATAGATTTTATCATTTGATTTTATTAACTAATAAAAAAATATGAATAAGCCCTAGACCATATAAAAAAAATTGTACATTGAAAATATAAAGCGATACTTTAGTGAACTAAATTTAACGTTCAAAATCGTATTTTAATATAGTTTCACGAAGGCTTCATCACAGACAAAAAAAAAAAAAAAATCGCTCTAGCAACCGATATATTATTTTATTCTAACAACAAAACGTTTTAGGTGCTCCTAACTGCAACCAATACGTGTGGGATGTTTGAAGTTGGAATTGTGAGTTTCAAAGTGCAATATAATCTCATCTTAATCTAAAACACAAAGATATAATTAAAAGTTTTCCGAATCCTATATTCATGAATATAGCTACTAAGAGTGAGCCTAAACTTCTCTCAAGAGTTACACACCATATGTCTCCAAAATTAACAGCCCATTTGTGGTATGTGAGATAAAATTGTTGCTAAGCTAGCATAAAAATCAGTAAAAAAAGTTTGTTACTAACAAACACAATTGACCCTTTTTCCAACCAAATAAGATATTAAAAATTTTAATACCACATAACACAACAACAATATTAACACAAATACACGTTTGATTTCTCGACTTAGAATTAGCTCAATATTTGAAGTTCTCTATCTGCCACAATTACAGAAATGTGCAATAGTTGGCTAGAAGAGGTTCAGAAAGGTAACTCTCGATCGATTGCACTGGTCCTAATTGGTTATTACCGGTAGTAAAAATGGAGAAACCGAATGTTTTTTTTTCTAAAGTAAAGTTGAAAAGGATGATTTTTTGAGTTATATAAAATAAAATAAATAAAGAGCCTAAACTTTAAAGTCAAGGACGATAATCATCGAGTCGAAAGTTTATTCGACGATCCTTCTTCTTCTTCTTTGAGTCGCTTCCATCGACGCCTAAAACTTGGATACGATCTCTCTCAGCTTTAGTTTCTGTAATCTCATCAAGCTATGGGATGTGCTGCTTCTCTTCCAGGCGAGTTTTTTCCGTTGGTTCTTCTCTGTTTTGTTGAATTTTATGCTCGGTGTTGGAATAAAAGTGAGAATCTGTGGAAATTCGCAAGACCCTCTAGATATTTTCGTTACCAATTTCAGAAAAGGAGAAATCTTTGGGGTTGAAATTGGAAGTTTCTTAGATTTTGATGGTTAATTAGGGTTCCCTTGTGAAGAATTGGAGAAACCTGAACCGTACTTATTGGGGATTTTGTTTTGTGTTGCAGATAGAAACTCTGGAGCGCTAAATGGTCTTAGTAGTTCAGAGAATGCAGCTCCATCAGATGCCAAAAACCTACGCGTCAAGGTGCGATTTTTATGTTCTAGATGTTAGAAAGTTGATGCTTTTGGTGGTAAACTGATTGTAAGATGTGAAAAGATTAGTGAGCTTTTAGTGGAGGAGCTTGGGAGTTGTTCCGTAAGAACTAAGAAAAATGACCATTTTGCTTTTCTTTCACCTTTCTTCTTATTGCTCAGGGGTATTTTGGCTGTGTAGATATTAGTAGGTTTCAACATTGAGCAACACAATCCGTTAACTTTTGGATTTACTTGAATGCAGTTAGTTCTATTAGGAGATTCCGGTGTCGGTAAAAGCTGTATTGTCCTTCGATTTGTCCGCGGTCAGTTTGATGCAACATCTAAGGTAAGCAAAACCTTGTTTCTCATTGTCTTTATTGACCCTCTGAAACTTTTTAATAACTACTTTCTCTGATGTGAGCCACTGTTATTAAGAGTATTTTAATCAGCTATGGAATCTCAAGACTATTAGTAATGTCACAGGTAACTGTTGGAGCTTCATTCCTGTCCCAAACAATAGCCTTGCAGGATTCTACCACAGTGAAGTTTGAAATATGGGATACAGCAGGGCAGGAGAGGTGTTAATTCAACCCTTCATGTAGATTTGTGTTGCATAGTTTATGAGACCAACGCTTGGCATGCTCGCTAGAGTTTAATCTGTATTCGTGTGATCTTTTAGGTATTCTGCTCTTGCGCCACTATACTACCGTGGAGCTGGAGTTGCTGTTATTGTCTATGATATAACAAGTCCTGAATCATTCAAGAAAGCACAGTATTGGGTTAAGGTATGTTCAAAGGATTCCCTTAATTTGTTCATGCAATAGTTCCGAACTATGCATTTTTTATGAATGAAAACTGTCTTGCAGATAGTCTCTTATTACCATAGTCAGTGTAAAAAAGCGAAAAACTATGTGATTTCCTTGGACGCGTATGATGTATGTCTGAAACATGGACTTGCCGGAAGTCCTATATCACCATAGGAGATTAGAACAATTCGACCAGTTTAAATAGTTTCCAGCTGTATATGGTTCAATAGGAACCGAAACCTCATGATATTCTCTCACTTTCCAACTTGGGATATATCTTGTAGTAGTTAAAATTGGCCATGATCATTTTCTATTGAGTCATACTTGATCCCCAAAAGTGGGAAGTTACTCAGCGATAGTAGCAAAGTCATCAGAAGAAACAAAGTACATATATTCTGTGGAAAATAACTCATTTTGCCGTACTCAAACACTTAAAGATTAGAATATTGGAAAGTGATCGTTGAGCAACTTGCTGGCTTCTCTGACATACTTGTTTTAATAACTTGCACAAAGCCTCAATAGCATGAAACCATTTGGTACAAATCCGTGTGGGAACATTATATTAAATCTGGTTACCTCATCTCTGCGATTAAATCTAACAGGAACTTCAAAAGCATGGAAGCCCAGATATTGTTATGGCTTTGGTTGGTAACAAAGCTGATCTACATGAAAAAAGAGAAGTACCAACCGAGGTGAGTTTGCAAAAACCTCTTCAGTTAGATCCCATAAATATATTGTTTGTCACTTGCACTCACGTATCACATTCAACTTCTTAACAGGATGGAATGGAGCTTGCAGAGAAGAACGGCATGTTCTTTATTGAGACGTCGGCCAAGACAGCCGATAACATTAACGAACTCTTTGAGGTTTGCATTTCTTCACTATCTCTGGAGTATGATCGATTGTTTTGTCATCTGTTATATTAATTTCATGTGATCTCTTTTTCATTACTTTGGATTGGGAGAATAAAAAACTGATAGGCAGTAGCTATGTACGGATTTCTAATATATATTGTTTACAGCTTAAAAAATTCATAGAATTGTCGAAAACAAAGCGGATAAGATATCTGTGCGCTTAATGTTGAAAGTGTAGAACCTGGTGACTCATACAAAAAATAGTCTTGATGCTCTTTGTGAAGAATATAGTTTCAGATGTAGAAAGGAAGTATATGGGATTAACTTGTTGGAATGTACATTTTTGTTGATAGGAAATTGGCAAGAGACTACCTCGTCCACCTCCTTCGTCGTGATTGGATCATCTTCAGGGATATAGCCAAAAACCCCTTTTCGGATTTCTAATATTTTCTTACTTTTAAATGTAATGATGAAACGGTACTTCTCTGTCTGTTAAGTGTGTTGTATAATGTGAAGAATTGTGGTTGAAACTGGGAAGTGGAAACCAAATTTAAATTAAGCAATGATGGGGAGTATCATATGTTGTACATGTTTATTGGTTTTTTATGTGGTTTCATCAAAAGTTGATAGAGAAGAGTAAGACTTGTTACATGAAACGATCAAAAATGTGATATGTAACTGTGGGAGAAAATGTTGAAGTTACTTTACAAAATAGGTGGAGAATTTACCTGACAAGACCATTTCATAGATATAAGATTCTCTATACTTATGACTTGGAACAAAATACAACAGTCACTAGTGGTATGATTACCGCTGTGGGTTAATTTTGTTAATCTAGCAGCTTAATCCGCACATTTGATCAGAGTATAATAATATAAGAGCAACTTAAACAAAGGCATAAATTGTCCATACCAAAAAAAAAAAAAAAAACAAAGGCATAAATTGCCGTAAAAATGAGAAAAACATAAATACGACTGGTTCAAACGATTGGTCTGAAAATGGACAAAAATTATTAAGTAACGAGACAGGTTGGTGATTATTTGTCACGTTCGTGACTATTCTGTTTCTTAAAAACCCTTTGAAGCTCTCTGTGGAGAGCAAAAATCTCAAGATGGGATCAACGAATTGTTCTCACGACGAGCTCATGATTCGACTCGTTGACTCCGTCAAGGAAATTTCTGGGTTTTCAGCTCTAAAGGGTTTCTTTGGGAAGATCCAAGGCGATATTGTTCGTAGGATCACGCTTCTTAGCCCTTTTTTTGAGGAATTGTTAGACGCCAATGTGGAATTGAATGAGGACCAGATTCATGGGTTTCATGTTATGAGACTCGCTCTTGATTCAAGTTTAGAGCTTTTTCGATCTGTCAATGGTGGAAGCAAACTTTATCAGGTTACTCTTTTTTCTTTCTTTAAGGTTCTCTGTTTCGTTGTTGGTAAAGTTAGCAATTTCCTCTGTTTCTTCTATCGGAGGGTTTAAGGTTTTGGTGTTTAGGGTTTTGCTGTGTATCTTTTGTTAACATCCAGAATTTGGTTGGTGTCTTGTTTCTCTGCTTTTGGATGGCTCAAGATTGAATTGAGTCTGCCATAACTGGAGAACGCTCTGTAGAATTGGGAAAGTTTTGTGTTTTTATATGTCTTGGTGATCTTATTGATTTGGTTATGGTCATTATGATTTCAGATTCACAAGCATTTTCCTCTTGTTTACTTTTATGATCTGTAATATATGTCATTGGAATGTTATTGCTTTGGTGATTCCATGAGTTATTTAGAATTTGTGAAGCTCAATATTGTTTCTGTGTCTCCAAGAATTCACTTGAAATCAAGAAGTTGAGACCGTATTTTGTTTGTGTTGTCGGTGCTGGCAGATATTCCATAGGGGTTCTGTTGTACAAAAGTTTCATGACATGACAGTGGAGATAGAAGCAGCGTTAAATCAGATTCCTTATGATAAGATGGATGTATCAGAGGAAGTCAGAGAACAGGTATTTCTCAATTATTCTGGTTTGCAAATAATTTGGAAAGTATTTTGTTTTATTCGGTGAAATGTATCTGATTTCTTATGATCTGCTCTCCGAATTTTCAGGTACAGCTTCTGCATTCTCAGTTCAAGAGAGCAATAGAGAAGCCGGATGTGTCTGATCTGCATCTTAGCCGTGATCTAGCCATGGCAGAGAATGTGGTGGATCCTGACCCTAAAATCCTCAAAAGACTGTCACA